>OY759266.1:58868009-59135509 GCA_963662155.1 Lamellibrachia columna
CCAGCCACCCATCAATTTGCTGTGTCCGTCAGGATCTTTATCGGACATAATCATTACTTACATACGAGAACGGACCGAGTGTTACCAGACAATCGAGGGCAGCAGACGTTTCACACAATCATGTAAGCTCATTACTGCACGGAGACCTAACGAGGTTGGTGTCTCGGTGTTATTTACTTCTTGGAAAAATATAATATTTTTACCTCTTTAAAACGGTGTTTGATTACGGGTTTTTTCTTCAGCTGTGAGAAAACGCGAGAAAGACGTACGACCCGACATGTATCCCACGTAACAGCAGACAAGACGTGTAAAAACGATGCATTCCTTAACGTTGTCAGAGCTACTTTTTCCATATGCGAAAACATCTCAAGCATATTGTATTTCTATGCTAATTCTTGGTACCTAACGAATTTAGATTTGGTGGGAGCCTGTGATGACATCTCACCCTGAAACGTTCACACAAACTTCGCTGGCGTGTTTTTTTTTAGAATTCATCAATGCTTTTTGAAATTCGGCAGAATCACCATCCGCATGAAAGATAACTAACCATATTTGGTATCCGTGCAAACAGGAAAAAGAGGAGTTCATCTTTCGTTTTATTAGAGAATTGAGTGAGTTGACAAAGAAATAACGAAGTTGGCATTTATCCCTCGAAGTCACGTGCACGAGCCGTGACGGAATAACAGGTTTCGTGACGGCGTCACATCAACATGTCAGTTTCATTCCCATTCATTCTCTCAACTAAGATCTGTGTAGAACTACAAACTTATGTGTTAATAGTTCTAAAGTTCACAACGAAACAATAAACACCGTCAAGAGCAATTTACACCAAACTGGTGTAGACGAAACTATCGAGCTTGATAAAGACAACTACCTGACTGATTCCAATTCCCGTGTGATGCCTGATAAAGACTACTACCTGACTGATTCCATTTCCCGTGTGATGTCTGATCAAGACTATTACCTGACTGATTCCATTTCCCGTGTGATGCCTGATAAAGACTACTACTTGACTGATTCTATTTCCCGTGTGATGCCTGATAAAGACTATTCCCTGACTGATTCCATTTCCCGTGTGATGCCTGATAAAGATTATTACCTGACTGATTCCATTTCCCGTGTGATGCCTGATAAAGATTATTACCTGACTGATTCCATTTCCCGTGTGATGCCTGAAAAAGACTACTACTTGACTGATTCCATTTCCCGTGTGATGCCTGATAAAGACTATTCCCTGACTGATTCCATTTCCCGTGTGATGCCTGATCAAGACTACTACCTGACTGATTCCATTTCCCGTGTGATGCCTGATAAAGATTATTACCTGACTGATTCCATTTCCCGTGTGATGCCTGAAAAAGACTACTACTTGACTGATTCCATTTCCCGTGTGATGCCTGATAAAGACTATTCCCTGACTGATTCCATTTCCCGTGTGATGCCTGATCAAGACTACTACCTGACTGATTCCATTTCCCGTGTGATGCCTGATAAATATTATTACCTGACTGATTCCATTTCCCGTGTGATGCCTGATAAAGACTACTACCTGACTGATTCCATTTCCCGTGTGATGCCTGATAAAGACTACTACCTGACTGATTCCATTTCCCGTGTGATGCCTGTTTTCCTCAGAAATGCCTCATAATATATGTGATTCCCAATATTTCGGCAACATTATAGTCCTGTTCGAAATTTTTCAGAGCAAGGTTCCAGAAATTCCACTGTCTTCAAGAATTTCTGCCTAATACGTCGAAGTCCGGCGGTTGTGTCCTGACGAAAACGTCTAGACATTATCCAAGTATCATCTGTGGGGTCGTGTCAGGGGACACAGTATGACGACGATGGGGTGTGTCAGGGGTGTAAACATTGGTTTCACACGACCTAAGCCGTGGTATATGGCCGGGACATATATGGCCGGGACATATATGGCCGGGACGTATATGGCCGGGACGTATATGGCCGAGACATATATTATTTCTTATGCGATAAACGAATTGGTTATAACAATATAATTTTTGAATATTTGACTGTTTTACTTATCTTTTGTGTTTTATACCTTCCTCTATTGTTATTGTTGATATATTCTGAAAAAACGTATCTCTTAATGAAAAATAGTGCATTCCAGGAAAAAACAGAGAAAATGTGCATTCGTGATTCCGTCACGTAATGTTGTGATTCCATCACGGACTAGGTGTGGCTTGCAATAGTAGAAACACTACATGTATTGAATGGAATGGTGGATACCTATAGGTTTACCGATGCACCTATCAGAACGTGTATCCAGCTTCTAAATGTGGTCAGCAGAAGAAAATAGTTTGAAGTTTAATAATCTTCGTTCAACATGCGTGTCCTATTTTGTTGTGATTCCATCACGCACTTAAAGTGATAAATATAACAAATTAAATATCACTTTGCCATAACCAATCTTTTCATTAAGTTGTGGAGCTGATCGCCCGCATACAGTTGTTTTTAAGGTTTCAGTTAATTAGTATTTAGATTGACAATAGTATCTCTTAAAATCTGTTAAAATGGTGATTCTGTCACGCTGGAATTAATGCCGAGATGATCGGAAATGGCGCTGAGAAAAAATATGGATCCAGTCTCGACGTTGGCACGTCCTGTCGGCTGTACAGGCGTCGTGTGTAGTATGTGCTGTACATGCGTCGTGTGTAGCATGTGCTGTACAGGCGTCGTGTGTAGTGTGTGCTGTACAGGCGTCGTGTGTAGTATGTGCTGTACAGGCGTCGTGTGTAGTATGTGCTGTACAGGCGTCGTGTGTAGTATGTAGGCTGTACTGGCGTCGTGTGTAGTATGTGCTGTACAGGCGTCGTGTGTAATATGTAGGCTGTACTAGCGTCGTGTGTAGTATGTGCTGTACAGGCGTCGTGTGTAGTATGTGCTGTACAGGCGTCGTGTGTAGTATGTGCTGTACAGGCGGTCGTGTGTAGTATGTGCTGTACAGGTGTCGTGTGTAGCATGTGCTGTACAGGCGTCGTGTGTAGTGTGTGCTGTACAGGCGTCGTGTGTAGCATGTGCTGTACAGGCGTCGTGTGTAGAATGTGCTGTACAGGCGTCGTGTGTAGTATGTAGGCTGTACTGGCGTCGTGTGTAGTATGTGCTGTACAGGCGTCGTGTGTAATATGTAGGCTGTACTAGCGTCGTGTGTAGTATGTGCTGTACAGGCGTCGTGTGTAGTATGTGCTGTACAGGCGTCGTGTGTAGTATGTGCTGTTCAGGCGTCGTGTGTAGTATGTGCTGTACAGGCGTCGTGTGTAGTATGTGCTGTACAGGCGTCGTGTGTAGTATGTGCTGTACAGGCGTCGTGTGTAGTATGTAGGCTGTACTGGCGTCGTGTGTAGTATGTGCTGTACAGGCGTCGTGTGTAGTATGTAGGCTGTACTGGCGTCGTGTGTAGTATGTGCTGTACAGGCGTCGTGTGTAGTATGTAGGCTGTACTGGCATCGTGTGTAGTATGTGCTGTACAGGCGTCGTGTGTAGTATGTGCTGTACAAGCGTCGTGTGTAGTATGTGCTGTACAGGCGTCGTGTGTAGTATGTGCTGTACAGGCGTCGTGTGTAGTATGTGCTGTACAGGCGTCGTGTGTAGTATGTGCTGTACAGGCGTCGTGTGTAGTATGTGATGTAGAGGCGTCGTGTGTAGTATGTGCTGTACAGGCGTCGTGTGTAGTATGTGATGTACAGGCGTCGTGTGTAGTATATAGGCTGTACTGGCGTCGTGTGTAGTATGTGCTCTACAGGCGTCGTGTGTAGTATGTAGGCTGTACAGGCGTCGTGTGTAGTATGTAGGCTGTACAGGCGTCGTGTGTAGTACGTAGGCTGTACAGGCGTCGTGTGTAGTACGTAGGCTATACAGGCGTCGTGTGTAGTATGTAGGCTGTACTGGCGTCGTTTGTAGTATGTAGGCTGTACTGGCGTCGTGTGTAGTACGTAGGCTGTACAGGCGTCGTGTGTAGTATGTAGGCTGTACTGGCGTCGTGTGTAGTATGTAGGCTGTACTGGCGTAGTGTGTAGTATGTAGGCTGTACAGGCGTCGTGTGTAGTATGTAGGCTGTACAGGCGTCGTGTGTAGTATGTAGGCTGTATTGGCGTCGTGTGTAGTATGTAGGCTGTACTGGCGTCGTGTGTAGTATGTAGGCTGTACAGGCGTCGTGTGTAGTATGTAGGCTGTACTGGCGTCGTGTGTAGTATGTAGGCTGTACAGGCGTCGTGTGTAGTATGTAGGCTGTACTGGCGTCGTGTGTAGTATGTAGGCTGTACTGGCGTCGTGTGTAGTATGTAGGCTGTACTGGCGTCGTGTGTAGTATGTAGGCTGTACTGGCGTCGTGTGTAGTATGTGCTGTACAGGCGTCGTGTGTAGTATGTGCTGTACAGGCGTCGTGTGTAGTATGTAGGCTGTACAGGCGTCGTGTGTAGTATGTAGGCTGTACGGGCGTCGTGTGTAGTATGTAGGCTGTACGGGCGTCGTGTGTAGTATGTAGGCTGTACAGGCGTCGTGTGTTGTATGTAGGCTGTACAGGCGTCGTTTGTAGTATGTAGGCTGTACGGGCGTCGTGTGTAGTATGTAGGCTGTACAGGCGTCGTGTGTAGTATGTAGGCTGTACGGGCGTCGTGTGTAGTATGTAGACTGTACAGGCGTCGTGTGTTGTATGTAGGCTGTACAGGCGTCGTTTGTAGTATGTAGGCTGTACAGGCGTCGTGTGCAGTATGTAGGCTGTACAGGCGTCGTGTGTAGCATGTGCAGTAAAGGAGCTAGTCTTTCAACTGGAGGCAAGCCACACATGTACGAAATTGAATTAAACATTGTTTCCCATCTCAATTAGCACATGACATGTGGGAAAAACTTTGGAAATGTTCATCTTTCAGGTGGAATACTTAAGCTCTAAGTATATTCCACCCGACATTAACGGAAGGGGGGTACATTTGAAAATATCACGCTGGAGTACATGTGACACACGAACATTACCCGGAGTACACATGACACAAGAACATTACCCGGAGTACACATGACACAAGAACACTACCCGGAGTACACATGAAACACGAACACTACCCGGAGTACACATGACACACGAACACTACCCGGAGTACACAAGACACACGAACAATACCCGGAGTACACATGACACACGAACACTGCCCGGAGTACACATGACACACGAACACTGCCCGGACTCACAGCTTGCAGTGACGTGATGTCCTACTGACTGCCATCCCACCTCTGGACGGATCTGTCAGAGAAAACAACTAACACCAGAGAAAGAATACGTTTAGCATCTTTTTTTGTAACAAGGCATCCTGGGTAGCAACGATACAAGCCGCCAGATTTATACACCGCCAGATGTATACCCCGTTATATCCTACATCCACCAGATGTACACCCCGTTATATCCTACATCCACCAGATGTATACCCCGTTATATCCTACATCCACCAGATGTATGCCCCGTTATATCCTACATTCACCAAATGTATACCCCGTTATATCCTACATCCACCGGATGTATACCCCGTTATATCCTACATTCCACCAGATGTATACCCCGTTATATCCTACATCCACCAGATGTATGCCCCGTTATATCCTACATCCACCAGATGTATACCCCGTTATATCCTACATCCACCAGATGTATGCCCCGTTATATCCTACATTCACCAGATGTATACCCCGTTATATCCTACATCCACCGGATGTATACCCCGTTATATCCTACATCCACCAGATGTATACACCGTTATATCCTACATCCACCGGATGTATACCCCGTTATATCCTACATCCACCGGATGTATACCCCGTTATATCCTACATTCCACCAGATGTATACCCCGTTATATCCTACATTCACCAGATGTATACCCCGTTATATCCTACATCCACCAGATGTATGCCCCGTTATATCCTACATTCACCAGATGTATACCCCGTTATATCCTACATCCACCGGATGTATACCCCGTTATATCCTACATCCACCAGATGTATACCCCGTTATATCCTACATCCACCAGATGTATGCCCCTTTATATACTACATCCACCAGATGTATACCCCGTTATATCCTACATCCACCGGATGTATACCCCGTTATATCCTACATTCACCAGATGTATACCCCGTTATATCCTACATCCACCGGATGTATACCCCGTTATATCCTACATCCACCAGATGTATACCCCGTTATATCCTACATTCACCAGATGTATACCCCGTTATATCCTACATCCACCGGATGTATGCCCCGTTATATCCTACATCCACCAGATGTATACCCCGTTATATCCTACATCCACCAGATGTATGCCCCGTTATATCCTACATTCACCAGATGTATACCCCGTTATATCCTACATCCACCGGATGTATACCCCGTTATATCCTACATCCACCAGATGTATACACCGTTATATCCTACATCCACCGGATGTATACCCCGTTATATCCTACATCCACCGGATGTATACCCCGTTATATCCTACATTCCACCAGATGTATACCCCGTTATATCCTACATTCACCAGATGTATACCCCGTTATATCCTACATCCACCAGATGTATGCCCCGTTATATCCTACATTCACCAGATGTATACCCCGTTATATCCTACATCCACCGGATGTATACCCCGCTATATCCTACATCCACCAGATGTATACACCGTTATATCCTACATCCACCGGAAGTATACCCCGTTATATCCTACATTCCATCAGATGTATACCCCGTTATATCCTACATTCACCAGATGTATACCCCGTTATATCCTACATTCACCAGATGTATACCCCGTTATATCCTACATCCACCAGATGTATGCACCGTTATATCCTACTTTCCCCCAGATGTATGCCCGTTATATCCTACTTTCCCCCAGATGCATACTCGTTATATCATACTTCCCCCCAGATGTATGCCCCATATCCTACCCCCAAATATATGCCCCGTTATATCCTACTTTCCCCAGATGTATGCCCCATTATGTCCTACTTTACCCCTGATGCATGCCCCATATCCTACTTTCCCCCAGATGTATGCCCCATTATATCCTACTTTCCCCTAGATGTCTGCCCCAGTATATCCTACTTTCCCCCAGATGTCTGCCCCATTATATCCTACTTTCCCCTAGATGTCTGCCCCATTATATCCTACTTTCCCCCAGATGTCTGCCCCATTATATCCTACTTTCCCCCAGATGTCTGCCCCATTATATCCTACTTTCCCCCAGATGTCTGCCCCATTATATCCTACTTTCCCCCAGATGTATATCCCATTATATCCTACTTTCCCCCATATGTATATCCCATTATATCCTACTTTCCCCCAGATGTATATCCCATTATATCCTATTTTCCCCCAGATGTATGCCCCTTTATATACTACATCCACCAGATGTATACCCCGTTATATCCTACATCCACCGGATGTATACCCCGTTATATCCTACATTCACCAGATGTATACCCCGTTATATCCTACATCCACCGGATGTATACCCCGTTATATCCTACATCCACCAGATGTATACCCCGTTATATCCTACATTCACCAGATGTATACCCCGTTATATCCTACATCCACCGGATGTATGCCCCGTTATATCCTACATCCACCAGATGTATACCCCGTTATATCCTACATCCACCAGATGTATGCCCCGTTATATCCTACATTCACCAGATGTATACCCCGTTATATCCTACATCCACCGGATGTATACCCCGTTATATCCTACATCCACCAGATGTATACACCGTTATATCCTACATCCACCGGATGTATACCCCGTTATATCCTACATCCACCGGATGTATACCCCGTTATATCCTACATTCCACCAGATGTATACCCCGTTATATCCTACATTCACCAGATGTATACCCCGTTATATCCTACATCCACCAGATGTATGCCCCGTTATATCCTACATTCACCAGATGTATACCCCGTTATATCCTACATCCACCGGATGTATACCCCGCTATATCCTACATCCACCAGATGTATACACCGTTATATCCTACATCCACCGGAAGTATACCCCGTTATATCCTACATTCCATCAGATGTATACCCCGTTATATCCTACATTCACCAGATGTATACCCCGTTATATCCTACATTCACCAGATGTATACCCCGTTATATCCTACATCCACCAGATGTATGCACCGTTATATCCTACTTTCCCCCAGATGTATGCCCGTTATATCCTACTTTCCCCCAGATGCATACTCGTTATATCATACTTCCCCCCAGATGTATGCCCCATATCCTACCCCCAAATATATGCCCCGTTATATCCTACTTTCCCCAGATGTATGCCCCATTATGTCCTACTTTACCCCTGATGCATGCCCCATATCCTACTTTCCCCCAGATGTATGCCCCATTATATCCTACTTTCCCCTAGATGTCTGCCCCAGTATATCCTACTTTCCCCCAGATGTCTGCCCCATTATATCCTACTTTCCCCTAGATGTCTGCCCCATTATATCCTACTTTCCCCCAGATGTCTGCCCCATTATATCCTACTTTCCCCCAGATGTCTGCCCCATTATATCCTACTTTCCCCCAGATGTCTGCCCCATTATATCCTACTTTCCCCCAGATGTATATCCCATTATATCCTACTTTCCCCCATATGTATATCCCATTATATCCTACTTTCCCCCAGATGTATATCCCATTATATCCTATTTTCCCCCAGATGTATATCCCATTATATCCTACTTTCCCCCATATGTATATCCCATTATATCCTACTTTCCCCTAGACTTCTGCCCCATTATATCCTACTTTCCCCCAGATGTCTGTCCCATTATATCCTACTTTCCCCAGATGTATATCCCATTATATCCTACTTTCCCCCAGATGTATATCCCATTATATCCTACTTTCCCCTAGATGTCTGCCCCATTATATCCTACTTTCCCCCAAATGTATGCCCATTTATATCCTACTTTCCCCTAGATGTCTGCCGCATTATATCCCACTTTTCCCCAAATGTATGCCCATTTATATCCTACTTTCCCCCTGATGTATGCCCATTATATCATACTTTCCCCCATATGTATATCCCATTATATCCTACTTCCCCCAGATGTATATCCCATTATATCCTACTTTCCCCCAGATGTATATCCCATTATATCCTATTTCCCCCAGATGTATATCCCATTATATCCTACTTTCCCCCATATGTATATCCCATTATATCCTATTTCCCCCAGATGTATATCCCATTATATCCTACTTTCCCCCATATGTATATCCCATTATACCCTACTTTCCCCCAGATGTCTGCCCCATTATATCCTACTTTCCCCAAATTGTATGCCCATTTATATCCTACTTTCCCCTAGATGTCTGCCCCATTATATCCCACTTTTCCCCAAATGTATGCCCATTTATATCCTACTTTCCCCCAGATGTCTGCCCCATTATATCCCACTTTTCCCCAAATGTATGCCCATTTATATCCTACTTTCCCCCTGATGTATGCCCCATTATATCATACTTTCCCCCAGATGTATATCCCATTATATCCTACGTCCCCCAGATGTCTGCCCCATTATATCCTACTTTCCCTTATATGTCTGCCCCATTATATCCTACTTTCCCCCAGATGTCTGACCCATTATATCCTACTTTCCCCCAGATGTATATCCCATTATATCCTACTTTCCCTCAGATGTATGCCCCATTATATCCTACTTTCCCCTATATGTCTGCCCCATTATATCCTACTTTCCCCCAGATGTCTGCCCCATTATATCCTACTTTCCCCCAGAGGTATATCCCATTATATCCTACTTTCCCCCAGATGTATATCCCATTATATCCTACTTTCCCCCAGATGTATATCCCATTATATCCTACTTTCCCCCAGATGTATATCCCATTATATCCTACTTTCCCCCAGATGTATATCCCATTATATCCTACTTTCCTCCAGATGTATATCCCATTATATCCTACTTTCCCCCAGATGTATATCCCATTATATCCTACTTTCCCCAGATGTATATCCCATTATATCCTACTTTCCCCCAGATGTCTGCCCCATTATATCCTACTTTCCCCCATATGTATATCCCATTATATCCTACTTTCCCCCAGATGTCTGCCTCATTATATCCCACTTTTCCCCAAATGTATGCCCATTTATATCCTACTTTCCCCCTGATGTATGCCCGTTATATCCTACTTTCCCCCTGATGTATGCCCGTTATATCCTACCCCCAAATTTATGCCCCTTTATATCCTACTTTCCCCAGATGTATGCCCCATTATGTCCCACTTTCCCCCTGATATATGTCCGTTATATCCTACTTTCCCCCTGATATATGCCCGTTATATCCTACTTTCCCCCTGATATATGCCCGTTATATCCTACTTTCCCCCTGATATATGTCCGTTATATCCCACTTTCCCCCTGATATATGCCCGTTATATCCTACTTTCCCCCTGATGTATGCCCCGTTATGTCATACTTTCCTCCTGATGTATGCCCAATTATATCCTACTTTCCCCAGATGTCTGCCCAATTATATCCTACTTTCCCCAGATATCTGCCCAATTATATCCTACTTTCCCCCATATGTATATCCCGTTATATTCTACTTTCCCCCAGATGTCTGCCCCGTTATATCCCACTTCACCCATACGTATGCCCCGTTATATCCTTCATTCCCTCAAATGTATGTCCTGCTATACACAGATGACAAATGTATATCCTGCTATACATAGATGACAAACTGTTGAACACTCGATAAGCCAATGGCATCCTTGTCCACTTGCCATTTAGATCTTTTTGCATTGGATGGCCATCGTGTTTAGCCAACACCCGAAACCCTCCGACCTATTGAGTACACTAACACTGTTTAGCTTCCCAACACCCGAAACCCTCCGACCTATTGAGTACACTAACACTGTTTAGCCTCCCAACACCCGAAACCCTCCGACCTATTGAGTACACTAACACTGTTTAGCCTCCCAACACCCGAAACCCTCCGACCTATTGAGTACACTAACACTGTTTAGCCTCCCAACACCCGAAACCCTCCGACCTATTGAGTACACTAACACTGTTTGCATGAAAACCGGCAGAGGTAACGAAAGCTAATTGTTGTATCTGTTCGGCAATAGACTCCGGGGAATACATCTTGCATAGGCGAGTCAGATCTCTAGCTCAACTGTCGTGAGAAGATCTCATTTCAACTAGTTTGTGTGTTTTTAATAAGAGGACAATATAATCACCAGGTTGCACATTTCACCGTATGATATGAGAGACTGATAATCTGTAAACGATCGCAGACAACATTATCAACACATCAACTGCTATTATTTTAGAATGTCTGAATATCCTAACACCATCCAAGAACACTGTTCACTTAACGCCAGGGCATTGTTTGACATACACACAGGGAGCATTACTCATATCCCTGTTATCTGTCTCCTCCCTGTCAACCTGATTCCTCAGTCCCGTCTTGTTTGCACTGTGCGCCTTGCGTGTATTCTTTTCATCACGGCATTTTAGTGAATTGAAACTTCGGACAATGTCTTGGAATTCAGTAAAAAAGCTCTGCTCACCACGGCTCGTTAAATATGACACCATTTGTGTTTTTCTGCAAGGTGTCAGACGCTCAAAATACCTTTGTGTGTAACGGCTTGCGCGCACGCACCCACGCACGCACGCACGCACGCACGCACGCACGCACGCACGCACGCACGCACGTACACACACACACACACTGGACTAATTAAATAACTTCATACCTATTCCCTCAGGAGGTCCAGTAGATCATATTCTGTTATAGGCAAGACCTATAACAGAATGATCATTAATCGAATAGTAGATAAGAGGAAAAGCCAACATGGATTCCTCAAATGTCGAAAAACTGAGAATAAGATCTTAGCACAGCGTCGAATTAATGAGGGAATAAAAGCCAAGGAATTACCAGCAGTACTGATTTCCGTCGACTTTCGTAAAGCTTTAGACACCATACACAGAGTAAAGATTGTAATATCCTAGCAGCATATGGAGTAATCCACAGTCGTGTGACATCCACAGACGACATGTGTGAAAACTACCTGGCAGGGATTATTTCACCTGATTAAGAGACATATGTTTTTGAGATCAAATCGCAAGTCCTACAGGGAGATACATGGTGCCTTCTTGCTGACGGTTGTATTAGATCCCTGGCTGTGACATACAGGGAGATACATGGTGCCTTCCTGCTGACGGTTGTATTAGATCACTGGCTGTGACATACAGGGAGATACATGGTGCCTTCCTGCTGACGGTTGTATTAGATCACTGGCTGTGACATACAGGGAGATACATGGTGCCTTCCTGCTGACGGTTGTATTAGATCACTGGCTGTGACAAGCAATACCAGAGATACATGGTGCCTTCCTGCTGATGGTTGTATTAGATCACTGGCTGTGACAAGCAATACCAGAGATACATGGTGCCTTCCTGCTGACGGTTGTATTAGATCACTGGCTGTGACAAGCAATACCAGAGATACATGGTGCCTTCCTGCTGACGGTTGTATTAGATCACTGGCTGTGACAAGCAATACCAGAGATACATGGTGCCTTCCTGCTGACGGTTGTATTAGATCCCTGGCTGTGACAAGCAATACCAGAGATACATGGTGCCTTCCTGCTGATGGTTGTATTAGATCACTGGCTGTGACAAGCAATACCAGAGATACATGGTGCCTTCCTGCTGATGGTTGTATTAGATCACTGGCTGTGACAAGCAATACCAGAGATACATGGTGCCTTCCTGCTGATGGTTGTATTAGATCACTGGCTGTGACAAGCAATACCAGAGATACATGGTGCCTTCCTGCTGATGGTTGTATTAGATCACTGGCTGTGACAAGCAATACCAGAGATACATGGTGCCTTCCTGCTGATGGTTGTATTAGATCACTGGCTGTGACAAGCAATACCAGAGATACATGGTGCCTTCCTGTTGACGGTTGTATTAGATCACTGGCTGTGACAAGCAATACCAGAGGCAGTGAATATGGATTAACCATTCAACAAAGACCGTCTCACAGAAAGGACCTGAACACGGTGTCAGGTCATGTGTCAGTCCTGTCATTGGAAACTTCCCATAGCACTGGACGAGAAAGCAGCAGAGGTAGGACTCAGGACAAGGACAAGACAGTCAACAATGCGACCTCCCACCCACTCAGGACAAGGACAAGACAGTCAACAATGCGACCTCCCACCCACTCAGGACAAGGACAAGACAGTCAACAATGCGACCTCCCACCCACTCAGGACAAGGACAAGACAGTCAACAATGCGACCTCCCACCCACTCAGGACAAGGACAAGACAGTCAACAATGCGACCTCCCACCCACTCAGGACAAGGACAAGACAGTCAACAATGCGACCTCCCACCCACTCAGGACAAGGACAAGACAGTCAACAATGCGACCTCCCACCCACTCAGGACAAGGACAAGACAGTCAACAATGCGACCTCCCACCCACTTACAACCAGGGATGGGATCTAATTGGAACAAGTAGCATATTTAAAGTATCTGGTTAGTCTCCACAAATAAAGACGCGAGTCATCAACAAATGAACTCATATCTGGACATCTGTATTACCACGAAAGATTAAGATCAACCTATTCGTAAAGACAGTGGACACAGTGGACACAGTCCTCGAAGTAGGACATTAACACTTCGAGGCTAGACTGGACATAGGTTCCCCCACATTAGGAGAGAGATTTAAAATAATTTGTTCCTCCCCTCTTTATATTAGGAGATATTTATATTATTATCTGTATTATATTATCAAAATCAACAGAGTTGAACGGGTCAGCTACGGCCGCCGTGACGCACGCACACACACACGCACGCACGCACTCACACACATACACACACACGCACACACGCACGCACTCACACACACAAGCACACACACGCACGCACGCACGCACGCACACACACACACACACAAAACACTACTCGGTTGTATTTCAGTCGGGCCTTTTCTGTGGCAGGGCCGACACTGTGGAACGCCCTGCCCCCCCCCCGCCCCCGCAATTACACAAACCAACTCCGTTGCGGTATTCAAGTCACTCTTGAAAACACTCACTCTTGAAATCTCTTTCGCGAACTCTTCCGAACACTCTGTTGACATTTTAATTACTCGAACATTTTACTTATTTAACTTATTATTTATTTAATTTGTTATTTAACTTACCTGATTAACTTTTGCGTTTATTTAATATATCAACTTAATTGTGGTTGTTTATTTTTATTTTTTATGTTTTAATTAATGTATTTATTTATTTAGCTTCTTTATATAACTCATTTATTTAATTCGGTTATTTAACTTTTTATTTATCTTATGTTTACCTGTCTTTTAACCACATTTTATTTTAGCTTTTCAATTTAGTAAAAATTATTTAGCATTATCTTGTTAGCGCCTTTGAGCAGGTTTTTAACCCAGCGGCGCATTATAAATGTATAATAAATAATAAAGAAATATTTTCTCCCCTGTACGAAAACATTTTCTCCAAACATCTCATATTTCTTTAACTATGGCAGAGGGACAATCGAATCGCAAACTTCATTGACTTTGCAATAGCGTGCTTGGAAACCATAACGTTATACTGACCAAGCTGTCTCATGACTTACTCGTGTTAGAAACTGTTGCAAAATCCTCCAGGCAACTCCGGTCGACACGACCGTGATCAATGGGCACTCCTGAAATCTCATTCACGCGTCGTCATACTACTAACCGTGTTGGCGTTCGTTCAATCGCCTGCGGCCCGGCATTCGTCTGTAGAACACTTGTACCAGGCGAAATAAGACGCTTTTGTTCACAGGAGCGCCTCGCGACATTGTTTGTTTGACCCGAGAGAACTGGGTAAATACAGAGCGGGGACAAGTGTGCAATTGATTCCATTGAAGTTTTTGTGAATGGTAATTGTTGACATCCAAATTCTGATGGCAGAGATGGCGGTTGTGTCGTGGCCATGCCGGGGTTGTGTCGTGGCCATGCCGGGGTTGTGTCGTGGCCATGCCAGCGGTTGTGTCGTGGCCATGCCGGGATTGTGTCGTGGCCATGCCGGGGTTGTGTCGTGGCCATGCCAGGGTTGTGTCGTTGCCATGCCGCGGTTGTGTCGTGGCCATGCCGGGGTTGTGTCGTGGCCATGCCGGGGTTGTGTCGTGGCCATGCCAGCGGTTGTGTCGTGGCCATGCCGCGGTTGTGTCGTGGCCATGCCGCGGTTGTGTCGTGGCCATGCCGGGGTTGTGTCGTTGCCAAGCCGGCGGTTGTGTTGATAGCAGCTGCTGCTAGTTCTTGTGATATTGTTTTCGAAGAAAGTGCGTTTTGTGGTGGAGCTTCCTCGTGTGTGCCTGGCATTATGTCTATTTATATGATTTCCCATTTATATATGTGCCTATTTTTGTGTGGCTCGTTTGCTTTGAGGAGAGTTCCAGTGGGGAGTATTTGCAACGAAGCAACACATCCTCATTGCACGCACATTCGCCATCGGTCGTCGCACTCAGTCAACTCCAACCAGTCCGTTGGGCCGACGTTGTCAATGCGGCTCGCAACAAATACATTCAAACGAGTCCTCTCGCGAGATGGTTAGGAGAATTGTCTGAGACTAGCTATGGACGCTTCTGTCTTGGGGTGTGCTTGTGTGTGTGTGTGTGTGTGTGTGTGTGTGTGTGTGTGTGTGTGTGCGGCGTGCGTGCGTGCGTGCGTGTGTGCGTGTGTGTGTGTGTGTCCGGGCGCGCGTGCACGCGAGCGAACGAGAGAAAGGCAGGCAGACAGACAGACAGACAGACAGACACTACCACTCGCTGGGTCCGGACAGGTTACACATTTATTCCATGTCTGGTACATTCGCCGGAACAAACACCAGATAGACTGGACCTTTTTTATTACAAAAGAAATACACACATTTCCAACTTCATTGGGGCGCCGTGGCCATGCAAGTCTTTGCATATATCAGAAACATGTGCTAAATACTAAATACTAAATACTAGCCGAGCTGCCAGGTGCTGTAGGGGAAAAAGAGAACCACTGCAACAGCACATGACTCCTTGCACTGCCCAGTTAGGTTTGGTAGGGTACTGCCAATGGCAATGACGACCTCACATGACTCCTTGCACTGCCCAGTTAGGTTTGGTAGGGTACTGCCAATGGCAATGACGACCTCACATGACTCCTTGCACTGCCCAGTTAGGTTTGGTAGGGTACTGCCAATGGCATTGACGACCTCACATGACTCCTTGCTCTGCCCAGTTAGGTTTGGTAGGGTACTGCCAATGGCAATTACGACCTCACATGACTCCTTGCACTGCCCAATTAGGTTTGGTAGGGCACTGCCAATGGCAATGACGACCTCACATGACTCCTTGCACTGCCCAGTTAGGTTTGGTAGGGCACTGTCAATGGCAATGACGACCTCACATGACTCCTTGCACTGCCCAGTTAGGTTTGGTAGGGCATGCCAATGGCAATGACGACCTCGCATGACTCCTTGCACTGCCCAGTTAGGTTTGGTAGGGCACTGCCGATGGCAATGACGACCTCGCATGACTCCTTGCACTGCCCAGTTAGGTTTGGTAGGGCACTGCCGATGGCAATGACGACCTCGCATGACTCCTTGCACTGCCCAGTTAGGTTTGGGAGGGCACTGCCGATGGCAATGACGACCTCGCATGACTCCTTGCACTGCCCCGTTAGGTTTGGTAGGGCACTGCCAATGGCAATGACGACCTCGCATGACTCCTTGCACTGCCCAGTTAGGTTTGGTAGGGCACTGCCAATGGCAATGACGACCTCACATGACTCCTTGCACTGCCCAGTTAGGTTTGGTAGGGCACTGCCAATGGCAATGACGACCTCACATGACTCTTTGCACTGCCCAGTTAGGTTTGGTAGGGCACTGCCAATGGCAATGACGACCTCGCATGACTCCTTGCACTGCCCAGTTAAGTTTGGTAGGGCACTGCCAATGGCAATGACGACCTCACATGACTCCTTGCACTGCCCAGTTAGGTTTTGTAGGGCACTGCCAATGGCAATGACGACCTCGCATGACTCCTTGCACTGCCCAGTTAGGTTTGGTAGGGCACTGCCAATGGCAATGACGACCTCGCATGACTCCTTGCACTGCCCAGTTAGGTTTGGTAGGGCACTGCCAATGGCAATGACGACCTCGCATGACTCCTTGCACTGCCCAGTTAGGTTTGGTAGGGCACTGCCAATGGCAATGACGACCTCACATGACTCCTTGCACTGCCCAGTTAGGTTTGGTAGGGCACTGCCAATGGCAATGACGACCTCACATGACTCCTTGCACTGCCCAGTTAGGTTTGGTAGGGCACTGCCAATGGCAATGACGACCTCACATGACTCCTTGCACTGCCCAGTTAGGTTTGGTAGGGCACTGCCAATGGCAATGACGACCTCATATGACTCCTTGCACTGCCCAGTTATGTTTGGTAGGGCACTGCCAATGGCAATGACGACCTCACATGACTCCTTGCACTGCCCAGTTAGGTTTGGTAGGGCACTGCCAATGGCAATGACGACCTCATATGACTCCTACGACATTCCCGTGTCCCCGGGCACGCCTACGACATTCTCGTGTCCCCGGGCACGCCTACAACATTTCAGATCCACACCTGCGAAACTGACGGAGACACGAGGGAACACAGCTACAAACTACTTTATAGAATGGCAAATGTCAATGTCCAATCAGTATGCTGAGGTAGGGACCATGCTTGAACTTTGCTTTTAATTTTGGGTGGGGCGTTGCCTTCAAATGCTTTAATTGTGGGGGTCGATGTTGTGAGGGCTAACATCACAACCCCGTTTAAATACGAGGCTAGTTGTGATAATTATGTTAATGGCGCGCTGTCCGTCCAGGCCGTGCTGTCAATCTTCAACACCAATGTGAAAAGCGTGTTACTCTGTGGCTCTGAGACATGGAGTAGGTCTAACCAAGATAACAATCAGAAAACTCTAAATATATATACACAAGACGTAATGGGAACGTAAACATTCATACACAAGACGTAATGGGAACGTTAATGACATCAAAGTAAACGTGTGCGAACTAGTTGCGAAAGCGGTGACACCGTCTGTCAGCGTAAGTAGCGTGCTGCCTTGAACGCGTAAGTAGCGTGCTGCCTTGAACGCGTAAGTAGCGTGCTGCCTTGAACGCGTAAGTAGCTTGCTGCCTTGAACGCGTAAGTAGCGTGCTGCCTTCAGCGCGTAAGTAGCGTGTTGCCTTCAACGCGTAAGTAGCGTGTTGCCTTCAACGCGTAAGTAGCGTGCTGCCTTCAGCGCGTAAGTAGCGTGCTGCCTTGAACGCGTAAGTAGCGTGCTGCCTTCAACGCGTAAGTAGCGTGTTGCCTTCAACGCGTAAATAGCGTGTTGCCTTCAACGCGTAAGTAGCGTGCTGCCTTCAACGCGTAAGTAGCGTGTTGCCTTGAACGCGTAAGTAGCGTGCTGCCTTGAACGCGTAAGTAGCGTGTTGCCTTGAACGCGTAAGTAGCGTGCTGCCTTCAACGCGTAAGTAGCGTGTTGCCTTCAACGCGTAAGTGGCGTGCTGCTTTCAACGCGTAACTAGCGTGCTGCCTTGAACGCGTAAATAGCGTGTTGCCTTGAACGCGTAAGTAGCATGCTGCCTTCAAGGCGTAAGTAGCGTGCTGCCTTCAAGGCGTAAAGTTGGTACACAACTCTTGGCTGACGTCAACAACCGTATAAGAGCCAACAGAAATGTCAACTCTGGCATACAAGGACTAGCTAACAAAACAGCTAATGGTGTTTGTGGATTATCAACCAGTAGAATGAATGAGTGTTGTTGTGTCCGTCAGTGAAAATTTACCCCGTTTAAATAAGGATAATCAAATATTCACAGTAAACGAAGAACCATCAGATCAATATGCCATCGGGTGATGACAGATCAATATGCCGTCAGGTGATGACAAATTAAGAGCACTACAGAGAGTTAAGGCGAATGAGGCCTCAGGACCTGATAACATTCTTGCTTGGGTATTAATCATGCAGATATCCTCGCTCCTCCATTAACTGCTTTTTTCAACAGTTCGCTGCCCTAAGGCTCACTTCCTAAGGAATGGAAGATGGCGAACGTAATACCGTTGCCGAAAATAAACCCACCCATTTTGATTGAGAAAGACAATAGACCAATATCGCTAACACCAATAGCTGCAAATGTAGTTGAGTCAATACTAATTAAATGGGTGTATGATATAATTGACGGAGAATTAAACTCTAAGCAATTTGGTGGAATTGGCGGAACTTCGACAACTGACGTTCTCGTAGAAACGATGCACAGATTATATGAAGCGATTGATAAATTGGATACTTATGTTCTAGTTGTATCGCTGGATAATAGCAAGATGTCTGATCTCATTACTCATCATTTGTTACTAGAAAAGTTACAACTGTATAATATGATATGCTAATATATTATATGATATGTTATAATATGATATGTCCTCACATATTATAAGATGGACGGCACCATTTTTATTAGACAGAACTTAACATGTAAAACTAAGAAATGAATACTCGCATTCTGGCCGCCCAAATGGTGGAATACCGCAGGAACCCTGTCTGGGGGAGTACCGTAGGGAATCCTGTCTGTGGGAGTACTGCAGGAACCCTGTCTGTGGGAGTACCGCAGGGAATCCTGTCTGGGGGAGTACCGCAGGGAATCCTGTCTGTGGGAGTACCGCAGGAACCCTGTCTGTGGGAGTACCGCAGAATCCTGTCTGTGGGAGTACCGCAGGGAATCCTGTCTGGGGGAGTACTGCAGGAACCATGTCTGGGGGAGTACCGCAGGGAATCCTGTCTGGGGGAGTACCGCAGGGAATCCTGTCTGGTCCCAAATGTTTCCTAGTTTACATAAAACGATTTAAAAACACACCGGTTCCATTATATAAGTATGTGGACGACAGTACGTTATTCGAAATATGTTATAGAAAAGCTGTTTCTGTAATCCAAGAATCAGTTGACATCGCCGCTAGGTGGACATTACAAAATTATATGAAAATCAATTCAGGAAAATCGAAAGAAATCAGCTATGCACAAGATGGGAATGTTCGAAATAACATACCGAATATAAAGACAGACGAGACGGATGTAGATAAAGTAGACCATGATAAGCTTCTCGGCGTTACAATGTCTCGTGATCTAACATGGAGTAAGCGTGTGGAGAATATTGTAAAAAAGCAGGGAAAAGATTATAGATGTTGTACCATTTAAAACGAGCAGGTATTAGCCATAGTGATCTGGTCACTGTATATTTAACAAGATTTAACAAGATTGCCATCCCAAACAACAAGTTCCAGATGGCAAAGTGTACACGGAAGCCATTGGCTTATCGAGAGTCCAACAATTTTCTCATCTATGTGTAGCCCACCATTATCAAATATCTGTCAATTCTATTTTTAAACATATTCACACTACTAGCATTAACACAATCATTTGGCAGTTTGTTCCATTCATTTATCACCCTCTGTGAGAAAGAGTACTTTCTCGTGTCCAACCTACACTGCTCCTTAACTAATGCTGCTTTGTGTCCTCTGGTTCTACTGCCTTTTTTAAGTTTGAAGAACATATTCCTATCAACATCCTCATAACCGTTCACTATTTAAAATACTTCTATTTGGTCTCCTCTTAGTCTCCTGGTCTCTAGTGTTGTCAAACCACATTGTAATAAGCGACTTTCATAACTAAGGTCTCTCAATTCTGGAATCATTTTGGTTGCTCTTCGTTGTATTCTTTCTAGCTTGTCTATGTCCTTTTTACGATACGGCCTCCATGCTTGAATACAATATTCCAAATGTGGTCTAACTATTGCTTTGTACAGGGGTACAATTAGCTGTTTCTCCTTATACATGATAGTTCTCCTAATTAGCCCTAGAATTTGATTTCCTTTTGAAGCAGCAATCCCACATTGCTCTGAAACTTTCATGTCAGCACTAAATGTTACTCCTAAGTCCTTTTCTTGTGTGGTTCTACCTAGTACAGCATCCCCCATTTTATATTCTTCATCCATGTTTCCATGCCCTATGTGTATACATTTGCACTTCCCAAAATTTAATAACATTTGCCATTTTTCTGACCATTTAACTAATTTATCTAGATCATCCTGTAAACTTTGTTTATCTGTATCATTGGTAACCTTTCTGAATACTTTTGTGTCGTCTGCAAATTTGAGTACTTTGCTAGATATGTCATCCTCCAAATCATTTATATATATTAAAAACAGTATAGGGCCTAATACTGATCCCTGTGGTACCCCACTCAAAAACCGTCTACTATTACTCTCTGTCTTCTGTGTGTAAGCCACTTTTCTATACAGTTGATTACATCTTACCTATACCATGGGCTTTTAGTTTAAGTATCAATCTTTGGTGTGGCACTTTATCGAAAGCTTTCTGAAAATCTAAGTAGACAACATCCACTGGTGACCCGTCATCTACCCACTTTGTAATTTCTTCAAAAAAACACAAGAGATTGGTTAGACATGACCTTGCTTTTAGGAACCCATGTTGAGATGTATTTATTAAATTATGTTTTACAAGGAATTCCACCATGTGGTCTCTAATTAATGTTTCGAGTAATTTACATATAACTGATGTTAAACTCACTGGTCTCTAATTTTCTGGCTTGTTCCTCGATCCTTTCTTAAATAGTGGCGTAATGTTTGCTTCTTTCCATTCTGATGGAAATATTCCTTCTTCTAGTGACAAGTTAAACAATTTTGCAAGTGGTGTACTAATTTGCTCAACAATTTCCTTAAGCAGTTTTGGTGGTATCCCATCAACTCCAGGTGATTTATTATCTTTCATCTTCTTAATTTTGTTTGCTATAATTACAGGAGTTACAAATAACTGCCCTAAATGTTCTGATTTATTTCCCTCAAATTTAGTAAATGGAACTGGAAGTGAGCTGATATCTTCTGTGGTAAATACTGAGCTGAAATACTCATTCAGGACCTCTGCCATTTGAAACCCCTCTGAAATTATGTTTCCCCTGTTGTTTTCCAGTGGTCCGACCTTATCTCGAACGTTCTGTTTACCCCTTACATAAGCATAGAAACTCTTGCTGTCATTTTTTATATTACCTGCCAATTTTTTTTCAAAGGTTCTTTTAGATTTTCTAATTTCAGTTGTAGCTAGGTTAAGTGCCTCTTTGTAATTTGCATAGTCTTCATCCTTTCTGGTACGCCTATAAACCCTCCACATAGTTTGCTTAAACACTATTTTTTAAATAGCTTCTTTTGACAAGTGTTTCTTTCTAGACTGTTTTCCTTGTTTTTTCAAGGGAACAAATTTATCGATGATACTCTCAATTTCATATTTTAGAATATTCCAACATTCAATTGCGGTCTTATTCATCAGCATGTTATTCCAATCTAGCTTTGCTAAGTATGTTCTCATATCTTTATAGTTACCTTTGTGGAAGTTTCTCCTATACGTTTTTTTATTTTTACTTTCTGATTTTACGTTGATGTTAAAATGTATTTGATTGTGGTCACTGTTACCCAATGGTTCATGTATTTTTACATTGTCGACTAATTTTTGTGATGATAAAACTATATCTAATACATTTTCTCCCCTGGTTGGTTCTAGCACGTGCTGAGTAAGGAAGCTCTCCTGAATTAAAAATAGAAATTGTTGGTCATCACCCCCTGTACTCTCTAGAGATTTCCATTGTATGTGTCCATGGTTAAAATCTCCCATTATGATACATTCCCCTTTACTAACTTCCTTTATAGCATTTTGTATTTTTGTGTTATCCGCTTCGTTTATGTTTGGACTTCGGTAAACTAATCCAATAGTTAATTTTGAATTTCCTGAAACTATTTTGCACCAAACAGCTTCATCGTAATCTGCTTTCCTTTCTAATTTTATTTCATAAGCCTGAATAGATTCTTTAACATATAAAATAACTCCCCCTCCCCTTCTTCATATTCTATCTCTCCTAAACATTACGTATCCTGTCAATCCTAATTCAGCATCTGTAATGTCTGTGTTGGCCCATGATTCGGTTATACCAATTATGTGAGGGTCAATATCTTCTACCATAATGTTTAATTCGTGTTTCTTATTTATTATACTCCTAGCATTTAAACACACGCATCTATAACCTGCTTCAGACATGTTTTTCGGACATTTTGTTATTGGCTTATCTGTACTAGTGGCCTCTTGTCCTGCTTGAGGCATCTCTAAGTAACCACCCTGCGCTTCTAGTTTAAATAGTGTTGACTACCAAAAATATTCGTTATGCAGGGAATGCATATGTAAGTGTTGTGAGACATGTACTGGAATATACATGCCCCGTGTGGCATATACCATTTTGTAGAATTACTTATCTGACAATATCGCAATGATACAGAAAAGAGCCCATAAATGTATCTTTCCTGACAAAAGCTGTGCAGATTTACTCAATGAATTAGGTCTACATGAAATGGTCTGAGAAATGGCAGATGTTGTTCAATTTTGGGAAATGTAAATGCCTACATACAGGACATAGGAACTTGAATGTAAACTATAAAATGGGAGATACTGTTCTGGGTACTACTGTAAAAGAAAAGGACTTAGGAGTTACAATAAGCGCTGATATGAAAGTTTCAGAGCAGTGTGGTATTGCAGCTTGAAAGGGTAATCAAATTCTTGGATTGATTAGAAGAAACATAACATACAAGGGAAAAAAGTTAATTATACCTCTTTATAAAGCAATAGTTAGACCTCATTTAGAATACTGTATACAAGCATGGAGACCATATCGTAAGAAGGATATAGATACGCTTGAACCTTAGTTATGAAGAACGCCTGAAAGAATGTGGTTTAACAACTCTAGAGACAAGGAGGTTAAGAGGAGATCAGATTGAAGTTTTTAAGATATTGAATGGGTATGAAAATATTGATAGAAATATGTTTTTCTCACTCAAGAAGGATAGCAGAACTAGAGGACATGAGGTAAAATTAGTAAAGGATCAATGTAGATTGGACATCAGGAAGCACTCGTTCTCACAGAGGACAATAAATGAATGGAACAAATTGTCTACAGATTGTGTAACTGCTAGCAGCGTGAATATGTTTAAAAACAAGGTTGACACATATCTCAGGAGGGCGGGCTATAAGTAGATGAACATTGTTGGACTCTCGATAAGCCAATGGCTTCCTTGTCCACTTGCCATCTGGGCCATTGGCTTGGATGGCAAATCTGGTTAAATCTTGTTAAATCTACATACGGGACTGTCTGTGTGAGCGATATTATAGCAAGATGAAAGTAAGCTCACACAAACTGAATCATCTCTTGCATGAAAAAAGGCATAAATTATGACAGTAATAAGTGTCCATTACCAATAACTCGGACGAATAGGTATCGACTCTCTCTGATTCCACGGGGTTTACACAACTGATACCAGTAAGTACTATTATAATATTATATCTGCTGCGCCACTTATCATGTTAGGGTTTTTATGATTATTGTGTTTAATGATCATTCACTGTTACGTGTATTATTGACTGTTACGCGTCACATATCTATATATACTGCTAAAACAATATCAACGGCACTAATTAGCAGCCGCCTTGACTATTGCAATTCACTACTAAATAACATCGCTAAAAGAGACTTGGCTAAACTTCAACGAGTACAAAATTGTCTGGCACGTGTGGT
Source organism: Lamellibrachia columna (assembly GCA_963662155.1). Taxonomy (NCBI): domain Eukaryota; kingdom Metazoa; phylum Annelida; class Polychaeta; order Sabellida; family Siboglinidae; genus Lamellibrachia; species Lamellibrachia columna. Next base: position 58,892,764 of record OY759266.1, read on the forward strand.
TCTCAGGGCGCCTCGGTTTTCACCGTCACTATCACTACTTAAACAGTTACACTGGCTTCCAGTTTCTTATCGAATTAATTTTAAGCTGTCCACTCTTGCATATCGTGTTCTATCTACACAACAACCATCTTACTTGGCTAGTCTCCTGCATCTTTCAAATATCCCTAGGCAGCTCAGATCATCAACTTCACAACAACTTATTGTACCTAAAACAAAACTTAACTTGGGTAAACATGCTTTCTCTGTCGCTGCGCCTAGGGTCTGGAATGAACTCCCTATCTCTTTGAAAACATCTGAAACTATTGCTATTTTCCGAAAAAAACTCAAGACAAGACAGTCTATTCCAAATTGCATTCCCACCATAAATGTTCTGTTGTCCCTCGTTCTGATACTGACTTTTGCGCGTCCCTGTTTACGATTACGCTTACTGATTCTGTTTTGTTGCGCCTCTGAGCTCAGGTTCCTGAGGATATAGGCGCCATAGAAGTCAATTATTATTATTATTATTGACTGTTACATATATCATTGACTGTTACGTTTATTATTGACTGTTACATGTATTATTGACTGTTACGTGTATTATTGACTGTTACATGTATTATTGACTGTTACATGTATTATTGACTGTTACGTGTATTATTGACTGTTACGTGTATTATTGACTGTTACATGTGTTAATGACTGTTACATGTATTATTGACTGTTACATGTAATATTGACTGTTACATGTATTATTGACTGTTACATGTATTATTGACTGTTACATGTATTGTTGACTGTTACATGTAATATTGACTGTTACGTGTATTATTGACTATTACATGTATTATTGACTGTTACGTGTATTATTGACTGTTACATGTATTATTGACTGTTACATGTATTATTGACTGTTACATGTATTGTTGACTGTTACATGTATTATTGACTGTTACATGTATTATTGACTGTTACATGTATTATTGACTGTTACATGTATTGTTGACTGTTACATGTATTATTGACTGTTACATGTATTATTGACTGTTACATGTATTGTTGACTGTTACATGTATTATTGACTGTTACGTGTATTATTGACTGTTACATGTATTATTGACTGTTACGTGTATTATTGACTGTTACATGTATTATTGACTGTTACATGTATTATTGACTGTTACATGTATTATTGACTGTTACATGTAATATTGACTGTTACGTGTAATATTGACTGTTACATATATCATTGACTGTTACATGTATTATTGACTGTTATATGTGTTATTTTACTGACTGTTTAATGAGTTGAGTCACCAATAAAATTGTCTTTATCTAATTGGAGGAGGTCAGTAGTCGTTATCATACACGAACAATTGAATACGCCAAATGAAGCGCGGAGGCGATGTTTGGAAGACTAGGGAGGGCATACTGCAAGGTTGACTGGCTTGGAGCTTGGGTTGTTGCGAGGGTGTTGTGTGGACAGTGGACTGGAGTATTGAAGGCTATTGTTTGGAAAATGGGGTGTTGCCGAGATACCGTTTGGACAATGGGAAGAATGTTGCGGGTGTTTTATCTGGACCCTGGGGATGTTTTGTGGGCGTTGTGTGGACACGAAGGTGTTCCGTTTGGACAAACAAGTGCGCCTGTCTGGTGCCTTAAAGGTTCCTCCTCAATTCGATTTTTTTTGGCTAGTCTCATTTCAAATTCATTCTGCGAAATATCAAACTTACCTACTATCCACTGCAACATGCTAGCTCGTCTGGGTAATGTTTGTACGTAGTTTGTTTTTTATGAAATCATCAGACAAACTATTCAATTACTTAATATTTGGTCAAACATTAATTGAAGTGAATACGAAAACACTGAAAACTCACGAATTTCACTCTTGGCGAAAGTTCATAACTTTGTCACGTGATCGGCGAGAGGATGGAAGTCACGCCCATGATAGTCATTGACCGATACAGTGTTTACTATTTTGGATATTCACTATTTTGAGCCTTACCAGATCTAACGACTAAAGTCAATTCTTTCGGTGATTTGAAAAAAAAAGGCATTTTAAAAATTAAATCGATTGCGGATTTTACATAAACTATTCGTACACTACACATATGGACATGAACGAACCTGACTGGCGATAGGCTAAATCAGCTGAGGATGGAGTTTTATGTTGTGGTATGCTTATCTCCCTTTCCATTTCCGCTCTAACATAATTATTTTTCTCATTTCATTCTTCCTTCTATCAATCCATCTAGTATATTCAATCGTTTCCTTCTCGTCAGTTTGTTTCATTGAGATCTTCTTTCAGTTGCTTCCGTTAAGTCAATCACCACCTAGAACATGAATTATTCAAATTAGTGCGTATTTCCTGATAACATCCATCAATTCCCCACAATCACAACTCAATTAGGTGCAATCTGTTAATATATTCGATGTCTCTCGAAACAGTTTTTAAATATGCTTAGAGAAATGAATGCTCAGAGAAAGGTTGACTCATGCAGGTTACAAACACCGCCACACCATTCAACTGAGCAACGCACCGTTGTTTTTTCGACACAAACGCGCAGTCACTGCGCTTCTTATCTGACATTGCAACAATACATTGTACACTGTCGTTGTTAACTGAACACGTCGCCTGTGTAACCGTACACTGTCTACCAGCCAGGGAGATCTGTCTTGGAATAGATGGCTTCCTGCGATATACTGTATCTTAGTTGCCATCGTTGACACGTAATCTGTTTTCTTGTGCGCACAGCTATGTTTATATAACTTTGGCGTTGTAATCTTCATGCCCATATACGGTCATAAACCCGTTAATGCGGATTGCCTTGATCTAGAACCTTAAATTGCAACGAGCATGAACCACACCGGCACACACACACACACACACACACACACACACACACACACACACACACACACACACACACACACACACACACACACACACACACACACACACACACACACACACACACACACACACACACACACACACACACACACACACACACACACACACACACACACACACACACACACACACACACACACACGCACGCACGCACGCACACACACACACACACACCGAGCGGCAGCCCGCGCTTCCGCCCGCCCGCCCGCCCGCCCGCCCGCCCGCACGCATTCATGCAACCACGCATGTACGCACGCACACACGCACACATGCACGCACATTATTACATTTAACAGTGCTTCCACTCTCCTGTCTTGTATGTACACAGCGTATATCATTACCGGTCTCTAGATGTCAAGTTACTATTTTTCAAACTGCCACTTCTAGATTCAATATCTTGGGCCTAAGTAATAATGAGCAAGTCATACATAAATAAAACTGGGTTTGTTTATTCCTGCAACGGTGCTAGCGATGGTGCAACGGTGCTAGCGATGGTGCAACGGTGCTAGCGATGCTGCAGATGCGTCGGTGCGTATTTACTCTCTATTGTTGTGAAACAAACAACTCACTCATTGTCTTGTCAAACGTAACGTTCACATCTCTCCTAACTGACACAATGGCCTACTACATTTGCGTTGTTAACTGTAGAGATTTGTGTTTGTGGTAATGTGTGTTTACAATCTGATGTGTCACACACACATGTTTGTAATCTAAGGAATACATCAATTGTTCTTTTACCAAAACATGAGCCCCTTTTCACCATTAAAATGCACTTTTGGGACCAGTAACTCGCTCTGTTATAAAAATATATGAAAATACCCTTTTGGAACTTTACTTACTTAACCGTCTTCGCTAGGGCAGAAACGACACATCTCCAACGTATTCTGTTATTGGCGGCTTTCTTCAATTCTTTCCAGGTGGTTCCATGCTTCATCGCCTCATCGCCTCATCGCCTACTGACCTTCTCCAACTAGTGTTTGGTCTGCCTGGTTTTCTTTTTCAGGGGAGGTTCCTGTCTAAGGCCTGTCTAAGGCCTGTCTCGTCATATAGGGGTTGGTTTCCGGAGGGTTTATCCTATCCATGTTCACTTCCTTTTTTCAATCTCTTTCCTGACGCCGTGTTTTGTATATCCTCTTTCCTGACGCCGTGTTTTTTATGTCCTCTTTCCTGACGCCGTGTTTTGTATATCCTCTTTCCTGACGCCGTGTTTTGTATGTCCTCTTTCCTGACGCCGTGTTTTTTTATGTCCTCTTTCCTGACGCCGTGTTTTGTATATCCTCTTTCCTGACGCCGTGTTTTGTATATCCTCTTTCCTGACGCCGTGTTTTTTATGTCCTCTTTCCTGACGCCGTGTTTTGTATATCCTCTTTCCTGACGCCGTGTTTTGTATATCCTCTTTCCTGACGCCGTGTTTTGTATGTCCTCTTTCCTGACGCCGTGTTTTGTATGTCCTCTTTCCTGACGCCGTGTTTTGTATGTCCTCTTCGTGAGCTCTTTGTTTGTGATCTTGTTTTACAATTTAATTGCGAAAATGTGTCTCAGACATTTGTTTATGAATGTTTGCAGTGTTCTTGTTGTTGTCTTGGTTACGCTCCATGTCTCAGAGCAACACTTCACATTGGTGTTGAAGATTTAGATTGTGTTTCTTGTTGAGAAGGATGATATATTGCACACTGTCTTTAAGGTGATGAATGCATGTCCAGCCTTTCCAATCCTGCTTTTGACATCTTCGTATGTATTTCCTTTGTATGTCACTACACTGCACATCTAAGTAAATGTGTTGTCCTCTTCTATGTATGTTATTTGTGCGGTACGTCACGTCGTTACGTCTTGCGGTACGTCACGTCGTTACGTCGTGCGGTACGTCACGTCGTGCGGTACGTCACGTCGTTACGTCGTGCGGTACGTCACGTCGTTACGTCGTGCGGTACGTCACATCACTGCCCGTTGTTCACCTACACGAGTTTTGTCTTCTGTATATTTGTCAATTTTACTACTGAAAGGAAATTACCACTAGTTTGCTCCTTTTTATGAAACAATTTGCCTTTTTGACAAAGGCGTTGCTCCCAGCTAATTTCCCCTTAACGAAAAAATGCACTGTTTCCCTTTCTCAATAAATTGCTGTTTTATTATCCTTTTTGGTACAATTTGCACCTTTTGACAATGGAAAGTAGTTTGACAGACTTTGCTCCCATTAAAATGGCCTATTTGTCATTTTAGGACCTTTCTAATAAGTGAATTGCCTAAATGAATTGCCTAACCGTTGTTTGGTATCTTCTGGATATATGCCCTCTACAATTGGCTGCGCCGTTCTAAGACCTTGCCACCAGTGGAAAGTCACTAAACATATCCTTATCAAAATAAACCATGCAGTGGCACTACGTTGGTAACGGTTACGGCTTCGAGTTACAACCGCCACATTGTTATCAGCTGCAACAATAGAAACAAACATTTCTGTAAAAAAGCTTATGGAAGGTTATCTAGTATGAAGAACGCGGAGCGGGCGTGAAGGCGGGAATGTTTTGTTTCTTTCGAAAAATAAAAAGTTTCGAAAAATAATGACGTTCATAAGTGAGTCATACGATTCTTCGGCTATACTTTCAAATCACGTGATACTTCGTGATTCTTCACCTACTGATGCTGCTGGACAGATAAGACTCTGTGTTGTGTGCGTGCGTGCGTGCGTGCGTGCGTGCGTGTGTGTGTGCGTTCGTGCGTGCATTCGTGCGTGTGAGTGAGTGAGTGAGTGAGTGAGTGAGTGAGTGAGTGAGTGAGTGAGGGAGTCAGTCAGTGAGTGAGTCAGTGAGTCAGTGAGTCAGTGAGTCAGTGAGTCAGTCAGTCAGTCAGTCAGTCAGTCAGTCAGTCAGTCAATGTGCTTGTGCAATATAAACACTTATATTGCGCTAAGATCCTCGGGAGACCCCAACTTGGCAGCTCACCTAAACAAAAGGTGTTAGGCAGTTTCTAATCGATTATCAATTCCCGCTGTAAATGGTTGAATTGATATGCTGATTAGCTCTGGAGGATAAGCGCGTTTAAGCAGGTAGGTTTTTAATTTACGGTGAAATGCTGTTGTTTCTTAAAGCTGACAGGGAGTGAACTCCACAAAGTCGGTACCGGCAACTGAGAAATCTTTAGTTCCGACGTTTGTCGTAACACTGGGAACGAAAAGTAAATTACAACTCGACGATCGAAGCTGTCTGGGCTGTCTTACAGGAATGAGCAGTGAGTGTAAATATGCTGGTTGCTTGTATGAAAGTGTTTGTTCGTCCGTCTGTCTGTCCACCTATCTATTGTTTTTTTAAGTTTATATCGTGTCTTAAGTTATAAATAATGTGGATGTAAGAGTGCACGGTATTATGATGGCCCATTGAAAATCACGATATAAATGTGACATGAATAAATTCTGTCACAGTATTGCAGTTACTCAGATGCAGATTATCTGAAAGTCAAAAACAGTACGCCACCTAGCGACTTTCGCAGAGACCGAACACAACTTGCTCGTAAACACAATCGATACAGACACCGTCTAGCAATTTTTTTTGCTCACCATTGCCGCGTCATACATATTAACAACAGTGGGAACGAAAGGGCCTGGACTTTGAAAACATATTTCATGAGGGAAACTGATATTTTGAAATCGTAGATCGCGCATACTGTGCGGGCGGAGATCGGTCTATTCAAGCGGTGTAGCGTCGATCTTATCTCTTCGCAGTTCAGTGAAACGCGATTTTCTTGCGATGTCCCACCATGCAAAAAGGTAAATGGCCGCCTGTCTGCGGGGATGGCCAACATACAAGTCTACCCCAGTCCAGGGCGCTCCTTGGTGGGGTTGGACAGCGTACAAAGACATTATTGCAAAACAAAATCCCCAAATCAAGAAGTTTGATAATGCGTGAGATCAGTAAACAGAACTCCCATGGGGATGTATTCCACGGGGATGTATCCGACCTTTTATGTGTATATGGAGGGCATGCCCGAGGCATAACTTTGATTTGTAACGCAACGGACGCACACGGGGTTGGTCGACCCCCCGTCTCCCCCCCCCCCGTCTCCCCCCCCCCCCGACCTCACCATTGTATACGGACCTTTGTGTGCTTGCGGACATGACAGTTTCACTGAAGGTTGCATTGCTACATCTGTCCTTATAACACGCATATTTTCAGAACTAGATAGATAGATAGAATTATATATTATATGTATTCTTGTTGACACAGTAATTGGTAGCTTCATAAGCATGGCACTTGCGCCAAATTGCACCAAATGAGTCGATGTTTAATGTCGTACACACCCGTAAATCTATAAACAGCATGTCCAGAGTTTTCTGTCCAGAGTTTTCTGTCCAGAGTTTTCTGTCCAGAGTTTTCTGTCTTCTTTTCTTGCAAGGACGTCGCACTTCGGTTTTTTATGTTGTCATCACGTTGTCATCACGTTGTCATCGCGTTGTCATCGCGTTGTCATCACGTTGTCACCACGTTTCATCGGGTTGTCATCACGTTGTCATCACGTTGTCATCACGTTGTCATCGCGTTGCCATCGCGTTGTCATCACGTTGTCATCGCGTTGTCATTACGTTGTCATCGCGTTGTCATCACGTTGTCATCACGTTTTCATCGCGCCATTGCATCACACATGTCGTCATATCCGATCTTAGCTTAGTGTTTGGCGCACATATTAACCACAACTGTCAGACATGTTGTAACAATTTAATTCTTCTGCCATTCTTGTCTTAAAGGGATTGCATTAGCAGCTGTAGTGCACAAAAACTAATCACAGGTTGATTTGAAACAGCAAAGACAAAGACATTAAAATATACTGCGTTGGAGCTATTTTAAAAACGTGGCATGACTGGGGATGATTAAGGATCGGAAACGAGGCACGCATCATTCGAACACAAGCAACAATGGTTACTTCAAGGATTATTAGAAATTAGTAATATTGCCGATGAATCACCAGTAGATATTATATACTTAGATTTTCAGAAAGCTTTTGACAATTTGCACATCAAAGGTTATTATTTCAATTTAAAGCCCATGGTATCATCGGGGCGGCATAATTGACTGGATAGAACAGTGGCTGACTGACAGAAGACAGCGTGTTGTAGTAGATGGGGAGGTTTCAAACTGGAAATTAGTTTTGAGTGGGGTACCTCAAGAATCAATATTAGGACCTTTGTTATTCTTAATATATATCAATGACTTGGACAATAATATAACAAGCAACATACTGAAATGTGTGGATGGCACAAACGTGTTTAGAAAGGTTAACAATGATGGTGATAAACAACATTTACAAAACGATCTAGATAAATTAGTTGAATGTCTTGAGGAATGGCAGATTGCATTCAATTTGGGGAAATGTAAATGCCTACATACAGGAAACGGGGACTTGGATGTAAACTATGAAGTGGGAGATACTGTATACATGTTTGGGGAACATATCGTAAGAAGGATGTAGATAAGCTTGAAAGAATACAGAGGAGAGCAACTAAAATGATTCCAGAACTGAGAGACCTTAGTTATGAAGAACGCCTGAAAGAATGTGGTTTAACAAAAGACTAGAGAAAAGGCGGTTAAGAGGAGATCACATTGAAGTTTCTAAGGTACTGAATGTATATGAAAATAGTGATAGAAATATTATTTTCTCACTCAAGAAATATAATAGAACTACAGGACATGGAGTAAAGTTAGTAGAGGGTCAGTGTAGACTGGACACCAGGAAGGACCCACTAGTGGACATGGAGTAACGTTAGTAGAGGGTCAGTGTAGACTGGACACCAGGAAGGACCCACTAGTGGACATGGAGTAACGTTAGTAGAGGGTCAGTGTAGATGGGACACCAGGAAGTACCCCCTAGTGGACATGGAATAACGTTAGTAGAGGGTCAGTGTAAACTGGACACCAGGAAATACCCATTCTCATGGAGGACAATCAATGAATGAGACAAATTATCTACTGATAGTGTAACTGCTAGCAGCGTGAATATGTTTAAAAACAGAAGCGGATCACATATTAAACATCTCGGACTCTCGATAAGCCAATGGCTTCCTTGTCCACTTGCCATCTGGGCTTTTGCCTTGGATGGCAATCTTGTTAAATCTTGTTAAATTGTTAAATATAATGAACGATGACCACGTGTTCGCACGCTCGCACACGCACGCACGCACGCACGCACACCACACATGTGCATGTATATATAGCTCGTTCGTGAGTACGTGAGGCAATATGAAAAGAACAATGTCACTGGCATTCCCTTATATAGGTCAACATCTAAAGGCATCTCCTGCACGGGTCAACGTCGGTGTCTGACCTCTGCCATTTCCGTCGGACCGCGCCGACACAGTATCCACGCTAATGACAGGATCAACCCCCATATAAGCGGTGCATTGTTCGTTCAGTACGTCACAGTCGCAACTGTCGCCCCCTGGCGTTATCGAGTCTCGGGTGAGTGGTTTCTCAATGACAGTTCGACAGAGAATGTTTCGTACCACTTGCGGCCACGAGGCACGCACGCTGTTATCGAGGCCACATTACGATAGACGGGTTCACCGCTTTCTACTGGCCCTGGTGTCTCAGTGGCATGTTTTTCACCCAGTAACTACAAGGTATTTGGTTTGAATCACGGGTAGACTAAGGCAGTGCCTAGACACACATTGTCTTCAGCCCGCCAGACACATACCGATTCTTCAGTTGTCAACATGTTGACGACTACTTTTTCAGTTGGCAACTTAAATGTAGTCGTTATATGTGTGTGTGTTATCCACCAACAGTTGGAAACACTTTTTGTGGACATCTAACATCTGAAAAATCGGTCGGCCGACGGTCGGCCAATGGTTAGTTGCAAAGTATTTGTCGGCAGACAAATGTTGGCGACTAAAAGTCAGTATATGTATGGCGGGTTTTAGAATACTGGTACAACTGAATTGCCATGCTGCATTTCAAAAGAACATTGGAAGTTAGTGTCCTTTGAATCTCTGTGATGAGAAACCAATAACGGTTGGTTCATTCGACCTAGTCGTAAGCAAGAGAAGTAAAATAAGCCCCGTGTTTCACCGGCATCCATCCATTTAGCTCGAAATATAACGAAGCTGCGCCACCGGTGACGTCTGTGTTTTGTACAGCATCTGTGTGACTAAAGAGTACCATTTTTAGTGGCAGTCTCTGCTACAGATGGTACAGGTGCAACAGATGGTACAGGTGTTACAGATGGTACAGGTGTTACAGATGGTACAGGTGTTACAGGTGGTACAGGTGTTACAGATGGTACAGGTGTTACATATGGTACAGGTGTTACAGATGGTACAGGTGTTACAGATGGTACAGGTGTTACAGATGGTACAGGTGCTACAGATGGTACAGGTGCAACAGATGGTACAGGTGTTACAGATGGTACAGGTGTTACAGGTGGTACAGGTATAGGCAGTTTGATGTAGAGGCGTGGTAGTCGACTGCCTTTCTACCGACGCTTTCTCATCTCCGTCCACATTTCGTCGTTTCTTCTTTCCTCTGCCTTCCAGATACCACCCTGCACAGCCTGTCGCTACACACAAACCGACAGCGCGGGCCGAGTTGGACTGACCGACTACAACGGGATCAGTTTAACCAAAATTTGTTACTCAAACGTACATACGTACATGCTTCCACCGACTAGTCTCATCATACGTACATGCTTCCACCGACTAGTCTCATCATACGTACATGCTTCCACCGACTAGTCTCATCATACGTACATGCTTCCACCGACTAGTCTCATCATACGTACATGCTTCCACCGACTAGTCTCATCATACGTACATGCTTCCACCGACTAGTCTCATCATACGTACATGCTTCCACCGACTAGTCTCATCATATGTACATGCTTCCACCACGTAGTCTCATCATAAGTACAAGCTTCCACTGCCTAGTCTCATCATACGTACATGCTTCCACCACCTAGTCTCATCATATGTACATGCTTCCACCACGTAGTCTCATCATAAGTACAAGCTTCCACTGCCTAGTCTCATCATACGTACATGCTTCCACCTACTAGTCTCATCATACGTACATGCTTCCACTGCCTAGTCTCATCATACGTACATGCTTCCACCGCCTAGTCTCATCATACGTACATGCTTCCACTGCCTAGTCTCATCATACGTACATGCTTCCACCTACTAGTCTCATCATACGTACATGCTTCCACTGCCTAGTCTCATCATACGTACATGCTTCCACCTACTAGTCTCATCATACGTACAAGCTTCCACTGCCTAGTCTCATCATACGTACATGCTTCCACCTACTAGTCTCATCATACGTACATGCTTCCACTGCCTAGTCTCATCATACGTACATGCTTCCACCTACTAGTCTCATCATACGTACAAGCTTCCACTGCCTAGTCTCATCATACGTACATGCTTCCACCTACTAGTCTCATCATACGTACATGCTTCCACTGCCTAGTCTCATCATACGTAAGTGCTTCCACCGCCTAGTCTCATCATACGTACATGCTTCCACCACCTAGTCTCATCATATGTACATGCTTCCACCACGTAGTCTCATCATAAGTACAAGCTTCCACTGCCTAGTCTCATCATACGTACATGCTTCCACCTACTAGTCTCATCATACGTACAAGCTTCCACTGCCTAGTCTCATCATACGTACATGCTTCCACCTACTAGTCTCATCATACGTACATGCTTCCACTGCCTAGTCTCATCATACGTACATGCTTCCACCGCCTAGTCTCATCATACGTACATGCTTCCACTGCCTAGTCTCATCATACGTACATGCTTCCACTGCCTGGTCTCATCATACGTACATGCTTCCATTGCCTAGTCTCATCATACGTACATGCTTCCACTGCCTAGTCTCATCATACGTACATGCTTCCACCGACTAGTCTCATCATACGTACATGCTTCCATTGCCTAGTCTCATCATACGTACATGCTTCCACCGACTAGTCTCATCATACGTACATGCTTCCACTGCCTAGTCTCATCATACGTACATGCTTCCACTGCCTAGTCTCATCATACGTACATGCTTCCACCTACTAGTCTCATCATACGTACAAGCTTCCACTGCCTAGTCTCATCATACGTACATGCTTCCACCTACTAGTCTCATCATACGTACATGCTTCCACTGCCTAGCCTCATCATACGTACATGCTTCCACTGCCTAGTCTCATCATACGTACATGCTTCCACCACCTAGTCTCATCATACGTACATGCTTCCATTGCCTAGTCTCATCATACGTACATGCTTCCACCGACTAGTCTCATCATACGTACATGCTTCCACCGACTAGTCTCATCATACGTACATGCTTCCACCGCCTAGTCTCATCATACGTACATGTTTCCACCACCTAGTCTCATCATACGTACATGCTTCCACCGCCTAGTCTCATCATACGTACATGCTTCCACTGCCTAGTCTCATCATACGTACATGCTTCCACCGCCTAGTCTCATCATACGTACATGCTTCCACCACCTAGTCTCATCATACGTACATGCTTCCACTGCCTAGTCTCATCATACGTACATGCTTCCACTGCCTAGTCTCATCATACGTACATGCTTCCACCACCTAGTCTCATCATACGTACATGCTTCCATTGCCTAGTCTCATCATACGTACATGCTTCCACCGACTAGTCTCATCATACGTACATGCTTCCATTGCCTAGTCTCATCATACGTACATGCTTCCATTGCCTAGTCTCATCATACGTACATGCTTCCACTGCCTAGTCTCATCATACGTACATGCTTCCACCGACTAGTCTCATCATACGTACATGCTTCCACCACCTAGTCTCATCATACGTACATGCTTCCACTGCCTGGTCTCATCATACGTACATGCTTCCACCACCTAGTCTCATCATACGTACATGCTTCCACCGCCTAGTCTCATCATACGTACATGCTTCCACCGCCTAGTCTCATCATACGTACATGCTTCCACCACCTAGTCTCATCATACGTACATGCTTCCACTGCCTAGTCTCATCATACGTACATGCTTCCACTGCCTAGTCTCATCATACGTACATGCTTCCACCGACTAGTCTCATCATACGTACATGCTTCCACCACCTAGTCTCATCATACGTACATGCTTCCACTGCCTAGTCTCATCATACGTACATGCTTCCACCGACTAGTCTCATCATACGTACATGCTTCCATTGCCTAGTCTCATCATACGTACATGCTTCCACCGACTAGTCTCATCATACGTACATGCTTCCATTGCCTAGTCTCATCATACGTACATGCTTCCATTGCCTAGTCTCATCATACGTACATGCTTCCACTGCCTAGTCTCATCATACGTACATGCTTCCACCACCTAGTCTCATCATACGTACATGCTTCCACTGCCTAGTCTCATCATACGTACATGCTTCCACTGCCTGGTCTCATCATACGTACATGCTTCCACCACCTAGTCTCATCATACGTACATGCTTCCACTGCCTAGTCTCATCATACGTACATGCTTCCACCGCCTAGTCTCATCATACGTACATGCTTCCACCACCTAGTCTCATCATACGTACATGCTTCCACCGACTAGTCTCATCATACGTACATGCTTCCACCGACTAGTCTCATCATACGTACATGCTTCCACTGCCTGGTCTCATCATACGTACATGCTTCCACCACCTAGTCTCATCATACGTACATGCTTTCACCGACTAGTCTCATCATCACCCGTTGTCCTTGGACGGAATGGAAACGTGTTCTCTCCACACGTTCTTTCTATACATCAGTGAGGACACCTCAGCTGTTTCAAGGCGTACATGTCTGGCAGATGAGGGTACGTCAGGTCTTTCCTTCCCCGTACAGCTGAACCACTGGAGATTGGTCATCTCTTGCTTCTTAGCACCATCGACAATCGCCATTATAGTTGTGAGTTGGCTGCATGGAGAATTGTCTAACGTTCTTTTTTCCACAATGGCGAATCCCCGTCAGCAAATATCCATCAGCGCACTTCAGTGTCACTGTTTCCCAGTGAGTTATACTTTTTTATCATGGTAATACATTATGTTCTAAGTCAATACATTAAATTCATATGAGATAATTATTTCTTCATACTTACATCTAATTGCATCCCAAAATGTAATACCAACGACACTTATTTAAATAATTATATTATCACTTTACTGACAACAATTAAACGATAATTATTTATTATAAAATAATAAAGATAACAAAATGGATGGCAGCAACACGGGCACTCGTTTTTCTATTATAAATGCAAGTTTCACCCGTTTCCATGGTGACCAGTGCTGTCACAACCGGCAGGCGTCGGTAATGTTGGTTGGTCAGTGTTACGTAATTCTGACCAAACCGTGTGAAACAGAATGCATTGGGTTGTCGCTGGTCACGATTGTTGTGACGATATGTCCTGTAACGGACTCGTGCAGTGGTCGTCTCTATATTGGATTCACCAAAATGTAACCTCACCACATCGTGCATCAGAATATTATGTCTGCCATCTGCTGTTCCTGCGCTTTCTTTGTGATTACCATGTATGCTGCTGCCTTTGCTGCTGCTGCTGCTGTTTCTGCTGCTGCTGCTGTTTCTGCTGCTGCTGCTGCTGCTGCTGCTGCTGCTGCTGCTGCTGCTGCTGCTGCTGCTGCTGCTGCTGCTGCTGCTGCTGCTGCTGCTGCTGCTGCTGCTGCTGCTGCTGCTGCTGCTGCTGCTACTGTTTCTGCTGCTGCTGCTGTGTCTGCTGTTTCTGCTGCTGCTGCTGCTGCTGCTGCTGCTGCTGCTACTGTTTCTGCTGCTGCTGCCGTTAGCAGTTAACCGCCCCCGCCCCCGCCCCCGCCCCCGCCCCCGCCCCCGCCCCCGACCCCGCCCCCGACCCCGCCCTCGCCCCCGCCGCCGCCGTCGTTGGCGACTTTTGTAGTTTGGGACACTTTGTAGAATTGAGACGAATTTCCTTGCGCAGGTGCCACTCCTTGGTGGAGTCTATTGAGGGACACAAGAGGCGCTCATTATGTACCGTGTCACCCCTGGAGGAATCAAATGTCGGTCACAATGCTGACTAGACATTTATCGTATGCTATCAGAGCCGACGTGTTTGCCGCTAGACGGACAGACAGCGTGAATACCTTCGTGTGCGACCGTCTTTAAAGCATACACCAAAGCATGACGTACTCGAATATATTCCGTTGTTTGTGTGAATTCACGTATGAACGGATTGGAATGTCTTTGAATGATCTTTTTTTGATAATGTACAATGCAGTAAGCGTTCTCCTGTTATTCAAGGCGTGTAGTGTTACCTATGCGTATGACATTGTAGATAACAAATAATACATGCTTTGTCTAAAGCAACACATTATTTGTTTGAAGCAACCATGAAAAAATACAAATGGCTCAATGCCGATCGACAATGGGAGTTACTGATAAGACCTTATGACCCGCATTTGTCAAATCGTGTGGCGTGAGCTACTGACCCGTTATTTTTGGAATAATACACGGTTTGTGGATGTCACGAAAGTGTGACCAGCCAGATAATATCATGAATGCCGGAGACACGGGTGATGTTAAATGGCTGGTGACACTCGAGTGACATCAACAAAGAGTGTGTTATTCCAGTTATATAGCGGCAAACTAACACTTGAGCATTCTTTTTCACTTGATATTTTGTAAATATGCTGCTGCATTCACGAAGCATTCGTACCGTTTGAAGGAACTGATGCGGAAGTTTGACGCAAATTACGTAAATCAGAACAGTCAGTGAAAACGCGCATAGCGTTAGAACAATCGCGCGTACTAATACTCCAAACGTCTAACGGTTTCTCACAACGAGGCAGCCGTGTGTTATTTGAGTTGATATATAAGGCTCTAGACCAATCAGGTAGTTTTATTACCGTGATATATCCATCCAGATAATGCATAGCTGCCTCGTTCTGAGAATTCAATGTTAAGCATACGTTTGTGGACGTTCAGGTCGAAGAACTAGAGTGCACGAGATAACGTTAGTATAAACACAAGTTGGATTTGGATGTAAGATCGTAGGCTCTATTCAGACTCACAGAGAACGATTGATGAATGGAATACATTTTTAATTGACTGCCATTGCTAGTGGAGTGAATGCGTTAGTGTAAACACAAGTTTGATTGGAAATTAGAACGTGAACCCTATCCATACACACAGAGGACTATACATGATTGGAATTGAGTTTTATTTGACAAGGGCGGCCACACTTGGCGGGCTTCAGTGTTGAACTGTCGACAAACCAATGGTTTCCTTGTTCACGCCATCTGGGGCCTGCTGCTTTGGTTGGCAATCTGGTTGAAACGTGTGACAAAAAGTATTTTGTTATTTAAACTCTGATGACGTCGTTGACGTGTTGTGTGATTGCAGAAAATAAATCCACCAGAACAACGCCACCAACTGCGGTCCATCTGCTAACGAACTGGTCACGTCATGTCACGTCACTGGTCAGCGCATGTGAACATACGTCTACTGTCAAAATGGATTTCTTTGGGAAAATAATAATTGTCATATCCTTGGTTTTAGAACATGGCCGCCAACAAAATCTTGCACTTTTTGAAATTCGGCCTCACGCAGTGGATTATCCTGCTCCTGTAACGTGCAGCTCCAATTGGCTAAAATGTGTTAACGGAGATAACCCAGTCCTCTCACGACAGTTGTGATAACGAGTTTATCGTGTGCATCTAGCCTATGTATTGAACGGAGTAGTTTTATGTTATCGGATTATTTCAACCCTCGCCGCAACTCCTGCTGTGTTCTCGTCGCCACTGGTCTACGGCTTGCCTGCTGGTTCTCGTCGCCACTGGTCTACGGCTTGCCTGCTGGTTCTCGTCGCCACTGGTCTACGGCTTGCCTGCTGGTTCTCGTCGCCACTGGTCTACGGCTTGCCTGCTGGTTCTCGTCGCCACTGGTCTACGGCTTGCCTGCTGGTTCTCGTCGCCACTGGTCTACGGCTTGCCTGCTGGTTCTCGTCGCCACTGGTCTACGGCTTGCCTGCTGGTTCTCGTCGCCACTGGTCTACGGCTTGCCTGCTGGTTCTCGTCGCCACTGGTCTACGGCTTGCCTGCTGGTTCTCGTCGCCACTGGTCTACGGCTTGCCTGCTGTGTTCTCGTCGCCACTGGTCTACGGCTTGCCTGCTGGTTCTCGTCGCCACTGGTCTACGGCTTGCCTGCTGGTTCTCGTCGCCACTGGTCTACGGCTTGCCTGCTGTGTTCTCGTCGCCACTGGTCTACGGCTTGCCTGCTGTGTTCTCGTCGCCACTGGTCTACGGCTTGCCTGCTGTGTTCTCGTCGCCACTGGTCTACGGCTTGCCTGCTGTGTTCTCGTCGCCACTGGTCTACGGCTTGCCTGCTGGTTTTGAATGGAAATCTTGCCAAATTGATAATATCCGAATTGACACACGCATAATTCACCCCACTGTGCACATGTAAGCCGCCACCCGCCCACGACATTGTTATTAATCCTGAGCGATTCAGTTTAGTATAGTAATTATGCAAAATAGCAATTTGGACATGTTGCATATTGGTTTCTGCAAATCCTTGGATCCATGGAGAATAATTATTGTTCTGGTGACATCATGGAACGGGTGAAAAGCCGTCAAATCTTTGAAGTACAGCTCAAGACTGCATTATTTGTCTCACAATGTTGGTTCTTCACTCTGTTAGACGGCATTCTAATCACATAACATACAGGGAGATACTACATCTTGACTATATTAGCTATAGTTGCCTATTTCCAAGTTCCCAAGTCATATTTGATCAGCGACATGTGATACATTCCTGGCCTGGAGCCAATGGGGTCGGGGGTCGCCAGACCCCAGTGGCCTCCATGGCCCCAAATAAGAGTTAGGTCTAAGGGCATGCACGGTTCACGAATCCAGCACAAAAACGTGCGTGACATATGACTTCTTCAATCGCCCCGGTTGAAATAACTGTTTATAGCATAGATGTGTTTTTTTGTGTGTGCAAAATGTTATGTTAGGTAATGTTAATAAGTTAACAATCTGGCCGACTGGTGAATTACTGTCTCTTGTTGTGAGGTGGTGTTGTTATCTTGGGTTGTGTGACCCCATAGCGCACTTAACCGATTTTGCTGAAGGACATGTATAACATATGCTCACGATATGTTATCGCCGCAGTTCGTTGACATGTTTGGGCTGAACTCAACCCCCACGTTACGTGAATTCACCCACAGGACAGACAGGGTCACCTTGAAGAACACAGTTATTTGTGCGTGTCCTGCTGCACGGGTTCACCGGTATCCTGAGCAAGACTATTTTAACGGGGAGGAGCGTATTATCATTACCAGTATCATTTATATTGAACCGCTTCTGTAAAGTCGTGGTGTAAAACAAAACAAATAATAAAACAAACACATACCAAAAAAACGAACACAAGACCGCAAACACGCACACATGCACATACGCACACACGCATACGCGCGCAAACACAAACACACACGCACGCACACACACACGCACGCACGCACGCACGCACGAGGGAGCGCTTACATTCACATACTACGCGAAGATTGTCAGCTGTTGAAATAGTTTCCCTTCATGTCCAATTCCCCGGTGTAAGACATTTAATTCACTCGTTTAACACTTGTTTTACTCTGCTCTGTCCATCTGTTGCCAGCCATTTATGACCCTCGTTGTCGTATGTTTTACTCTGCTCTGTCCATCTGTTGCCAGCCATTTATGACCCTCGTTGTCGTATGTTTTACTCTGCTCTGTCCATCTGTTGCCAGCCATTTATGACCCTCGTTGTCGTATGCAACTCTCATAGCTCTAGTCCCCCACCTTCCTTTAGTGAATCGATTCATATCAAGGTTGGCCTGTCCTGGCTCTCCCATATCCTGGTTGCCACGGGATGGTCCTTGCTCTCCCATGTCCTGGTTGCCACGGGATGGTCCTTGCTCTCCCATGTCCTGGTTGCCACGGGATGGTCCTTGCTCTCCCATATCCTGGTTGCCACGGGATGGTCCTTGCTCTCCCATGTCCTGGTTGCCACGGGATGGTCCTTGCTCTCCCATGTCCTGGTTGCCACGGGATGGTCCTTGCTCTCCCATGTCCTGGTTGCCACGGGATGGTCCTTGCTCTCCCATGTCCTGGTTGCCACGGGATGGTCCTTGCTCTCCCATATCCTGGTTGCCACGGGATGGTCCTTGCTCTCCCATGTCCTGGTTGCCACGGGATGGTCCATGCTCTCCCATGTCCTGGTTGCCACGGGATGGTCCTTGCTCTCCCATGTCCTGGTTGCCACGGGATGGTCCTTGCTCTCCCATGTCCTGGTTGCCACGGGATGGTCCTTGCTCTCCCATATCCTGGTTGCCACGGGATGGTCCTTGCTCTCCCATGTCCTGGTTGCCACGGGATGGTCCTTGCTCTCCCATGTCCTGGTTGCCACGGGATGTTCCTTGCTCTCCCATGTCCTGGTTGCCACGGGATGGTCCTTGCTCTCCCATATCCTGGTTGCCACGGGATGGTCCTTGCTCTCCCATGTCCTGGTTGACACGGGATGGTCCTTGCTCTCCCATGTCCTGGTTGCCACGGGATGGTCCTTGCTCTCCCATGTCCTGGTTGCCACGGGATGGTCCTTGCTCTCCCATGTCCTGGTTGCCACGGGATGGTCCTTGCTCTCCCATATCCTGGTTGCCACGGGATGGTCCTTGCTCTCCCATGTCCTGGTTGCCACGGGATGGTCCTTGCTCTCCCATGTCCTGGTTGCCACGGGATGGTTCTTGCTCCCATTTCTTAATTGCATCTGCAGCAGTCTCCAGAAAATCTCAGCATCCTTTCCCATATTCTGTCTGTGACGCTGTAGAGTCATACTTTTGTATTTATTTTATTTTGTCATACCCTTCTGCCAGCGAATGTTAATAGAAGAACGCTACGCCGTCGCCTTGAATAGGTGCTGTATCGTTTGGCGTGGATGTGCATAATTCCACGTTTTCTTTTGTCTGTTCTCCATGCCACTGCCTTCGTGGTCTGTTGACTGTTCTCCATGCCACTGCCTTCGTGGTCTGTTGAGTGTTCTCCATGCCACTGCCTTCGTGGTCTGTTGAGTGTTCTCCATGCCACTGCCTTCGTGGTCTGTTGAGTGTTCTCCATGCCACTGCCTTCGTGGTCTGTTTAGTGTTCTCCATGCCACTGCCTTCGTGGTCTGTTTAGTGTTCTCCATGCCACTGCCTTCGTGGTCTGTTGAGTGTTCTCCATGCCACTGCCTTCGTGGTCTGTTTAGTTTTCTCAATGCCACTGCCTTCGTGGTCTGTTGAGTGTTCTCCATGCCACTGCCTTCGTGGTCTGTTGAGTGTTCTCCATGCCACTGCCTTCGTGGTCTGTTGAGTGTTCTCCATGCCACTGCCTTCGTGGTCTGTTTAGTGTTCTCCATGCCACTGCCTTCGTGGTCTGTTGAGTGTTCTCCATGCCACTGGCTTCGTGGTCTGTTGAGTGTTCTCCATGCCACTGCCTTCGTGGTCTGTTGAGTGTTCTCCATGCCACTGCCTTCGTGGTCTGTTTAGTGTTCTCCATGCCACTGCCTTCGTGGTCTGTTGAGTGTTCTCCATGCCACTGCCTTCGTGGTCTGTTTAGTGTTCTCCATGCCACTGCCTTCGTGGTCTGTTTAGTTTTCTCCATGCCACTGCCTTCGTGGTCTGTTGAGTGTTCTCCATGCCACTGCCTTCGTGGTCTGTTTAGTTTTCTCCATGCCACTGCCTTCGTGGTCTGTTGAGTGTTCTCCATGCCACTGCCTTCGTGGTCTGTTGAGTGTTCTCCATGCCACTGCCTTCGTGGTCTGTTTAGTGTTCTCCATGCCACTGCCTTCGTGGTCTGTTTAGTGTTCTCCATGCCACTGCCTTCGTGGTCTGTTTAGTGTTCTCCATGCCACTGCCTTCGTGGTCTGTTTAGTGTTCTCCATGCCACTGCCTTCGTGGTCTGTTTAGTGTTCTCCATGCCACTGCCTTCGTGGTCTGTTGAGTGTTCTCCATGCCACTGCCTTCGTGGTCTGTTGAGTGTTCTCCATGCCACTGCCTTCGTGGTCTGTTTAGTGTTCTCCATGCCACTGCCTTCGTGGTCTGTTTAGTTTTCTCCATGCCACTGCCTTCGTGGTCTGTTGAGTATTCTCCATGCCACTGCCTTCGTGGTCTGTTTAGTTTTCTCCATGCCACTGCCTTCGTGGTCTGTTGAGTGTTCTCCATGCCACTGCCTTCGTGGTCTGTTGAGTGTTCTCCATGCCACTGCCTTCGTGGTCTGTTGAGCGTTCTCCATGCCACTGCCTTCGTGGTCTGTTTAGTGTTCTCCATGCCACTGCCTTCGTGGTCTGTCGAGTGTTCTCCATGCCACTGCCTTCGTGGTCTGTTGAGTGTTCTCCATGCCACTGCCTTCGTGGTCTGTTTAGTTTTCTCCTTGCCACTGCCTTCGTGGTCTGTTGAGTGTTCTCCATGCCACTGCCTTCGTGGTCTGTGGAATGTTCTCCATGCCACTGCCTTCGTGGTCTGTTTAGTTTCCTCCATGCCACTGCCTTCGTGGTCTGTTGAGTGTTCTCCATGCCACTGCCTTCGTGGTCTGTTTAGTTTCCTCCATGCCACTGCCTTCGTGGTCTGTTGAGTGTTCTCCATGCCACTGCCTTCGTGGTCTGTTGAGTGTTCTCCATGCCACTGCCTTCGTGGTCTGTTTAGTGTTCTCCATGCCACTGCCTTCGTGGTCTGTTGAGTGTTCTCCATGCCACTGCCTTCGTGGTCTGTTGAGTGTTCTCCATGCCACTGCCTTCGTGGTCTGTTTAGTGTTATCCATGCCACTGCCTTCGTGGTCTGTTGAGTGTTCTCCATGCCACTGCCTTCGTGGTCTGTTTAGTGTTCTCCATGCCACTGCCTTCGTGGTCTGTTGAGTGTTCTCCATGCCACTGCCTTCGTGGTCTGTTGAGTGTTCTCCATGCCACTGCCTTCGTGGTCTTGGTGTCTTTGGCTGTAGCATGGACTTATAATGATATTTATTTAAATATATGTCCATGGCTTGTAATGCTGGTGATGTCCTCAGAAACCACCACAAGTCAATTATCTTGTTAAGCCACATTAAAATACACGGGTAGTTCGAGGTAGTTCCGGGTAGGTGCTAAGTGCATATTAGTCATAAACTGCTTGAATGATTAATTGACAGACAGGTGATAAACACGTGATACACACAAAGGCAAACAATAGTTGACGCCCACAGACGGAATCGCAAAGAGAACAAACGTTTTCCTACTGATAACTTCCTGAATAGCTTCCACAATAATAACTATAGCTAACTGTTATTTCGCACTGCAATGTATAGTTTCTCATGTATCCGATTCCACTAAGCGGCGGACGTGAATATGTTAAGCGGCGCATTTTAACACAGCGAGAAATAGGGAATGTGTTTATCCATTGCAACGCGGACAAGCACTGACGAGTGTCTTGTAACTAAGTCGAGACTTTCGTCTATTTAAGAAAATGTGCCGTTCGAGAATACAAATTTACGACATTGCATAGCTACTCTGCAGTACTTCAGGCAAATCCCAGTCTCGTAGCATTTCCATATCATCAGTGACGTCACGTCGAAGCTTGCCGATAAGCGCGGGAAACATATGCTTAATCGAGACAGACCGGTAGAACAGAGTATTATTTGGAATTATTAATTAATGGAATTCTAAGGAATTTGTTGGTGTTGTGGAAATGGAAATATACTACAATATGTAATAATACGATTTGAAGCAATTGTTATTCCCTCTAAGTGTGCTTGCAGAGTGACCTCAAAGAAGTAAGACCATGTACACTCAGATCAAAGCCTGAGGGAGCCTAAGACATTGGCTGGGGACAAGACACGGTGGTCAGTGGCGAAGAAGGACTCTTTGTATGCTGTATTCTTACTACTACATCGACATAAAACAATAGAAGAACAAAAGTATACATTCCCATTTTCTCAGATACTGGTAAGTATATTGTGCGGACTTAGGAGAATGCTTCACTTGGCCGTGACCCAATTTGCAGGTGCACCGCCTCGCCTTCACCTTCCGGCGTTATACATTGGCTATTGTCGTCGGCACATGTGGCATTATATGGTTGACTTCGATAAAGCCGGATGATGAGATATATAATTGTCCCTAATGAGACATATTCACAAACAAAAACATTCGGTTACTGTGCCGCGCTTACTCGCTTAAGGTCACCAACAACAAACCGACAGCGATAACCTTCTCTAGCTCATCTGATACTGTTTATCGTCACTTTGTGTGCCGTTTCCGGACACTGGTATGAGATGATGGCGCGACAGGAAGGCGTAGATAATTGAATTCTAGTCAGTAGCGTGCCAGATAAAGGTTGTGTTGTGCATTATATTTGCGATATAATACATATAATACATCCATCAACATTCGGAGTGTTCTTATCGGGACGTTTCATTCAGAAACTTAAACGAGAACGTCCGGTTTGGATTTTTTTCCATATTTTACAAAAGTGACAATGGTCTCAGTTAGACATTACAGGGAACGTTCTGGACACGATAACTGACATAACATATGAAATGTACGCGTATGTACTGTTAAGTATTGACAGCATGTTTCTTCTCAGCTGTGGACGTCGACTGTCCATACGTCTCCATACAGCAGACTATCTTACCGCATAATCTGATCCGAGCAGATAAATGACAAATACAAAACCAACACACACCAGTATTCCTATTTAGACCGAGAACTGTCTAAAGTATCCAACCACTTAAATATAAGAATAACAATTATACTACAAGCTAATTTGGCTAAAACATGTCATCAAAATAACCTCCACTTTCACAAACATGACTAAAAGAGCATTACGAACTTAGGTCCATGAAACCAGCCTACAGCACGCTAATCCTGCTAAATTCAAGTATCCAGGTACTGTTTTCCCATCTAAAATCCACGAACAAACCGCATTGAAACAGGGTAGCAGTCTGCTGTCCCGGTTTGTCAAATTTATGGAGATCCACGTTACAGCGGCATTGTGAGGCGGCGAGACCTCACACGTGTGAGGCGGCGAGATTTGATTTTTTTAATGCGTCTGATAGAAATCTGGTCATGCAAGCATAAATTGTTCAATAACTATTGTTTCTTCTTCTTTTTAACAATCACAATTTTTAACAGCGACATTATGGCAACGCACCTGCAGCACACCCGATAAGATACTATTGTTGCAGGCGGATATAGAGAATACTGGCTCAGGACTTTGGTGCAAATGTTTGCAATCGAAATGTCACCGAACACTATTATTACTGACGTATGGACTAGGTCCTATCCAATATTTACGTAGGTACTTAAGAATTTATTATTTCAGGTGTAACTGCCCTATAACGATTTACCAGTTGGACAATTTTTATTTATGGTTGTCATCTTCATCTTCATTAGAATGACCTTGACATTGTCAAATGTCACACCAAAAATGATAGAACATACGCGTCTCAAAGGTATCTTAAATATTTAACAATCATACTTTAAACAGCATTGTCATAAAAATGTTAAACAATTCAAAACTTGTGCATTTTTAAACCATTTACGAAAAACCTCAACATAGTTTTGGGAGCCACCGTGAATATTGCAATTTGCACACAGTTGACTATATACCCGGTTATGTGTTGTCGGGGCGGCCGCGTGCGTTCTTTCTGTGAAAACGATATCTGCAACGAGTTTAGCGTCCCATTTACAGCGCAGGAACTGAGCGCCTCATAGCAAGTGAATGGAAGCGAATCTGCTTTGTACCTCATTCGAAATCCCGGCCAAATACCCGGGTTGTGTTACAAATGAACATGTTCTCGTTCAGGACGTAATGGTGGCAACGAACAGTAGTGCCACGTCACGGAGTTAAGCATGAACGTCCATCCTCGTGAGACAGAGAGACGATGGCGCCACCTCACGTAGTTTTGAAATATAGGCAGTCGGTAGTGTCGCTTAGCAAACTCTCTCTTGCCTTCGTGAACTAGCCGAGAACAGAGTCTGACCCCAGTACGAGAAATAAATGTTATCGGATTTAAACCCGCAACCAAGACATTAGCGTTTACAATTCCGTTTTAATTTATTGTGTAACTTGTTTCAATATAATCAAAGTATTACGTTGGTTCAAATGTTTTGTATATAAACTGAAAAAAGTTTACTCTTATTTGATCAGTTAGCTTGAGAATCAATTTCATTGGTTACCAAGATTCCGGCTAAACAATCATATTCGTCGCAATACAAAGTTCACTCTAATTCCACGATCTTGTGTGTGCGACGAACGGTGGCGCCACATCACGCAACCTGGGTAATCGAGGCTATTGGGCATGCTATTGGGCATGCTATTGGGCATGCTATTGGGCATGCTATTGGGCATGCTATTGCCGGACGTTAAACACTCGCTTTTCGTTTTTGTGTTAGTTTTATTGAAGTATATGACATGTAAACTTCAAGATAAGTACCATTACATCACCATACTGTTTGTTTTTCGTTCGAAACTATTTTGTACGCCTATAATCAATGGGTAGATTTGATTCGCGGATGCCATCGTGTCAGAATCATATCAGAGAACTGCTAATGCATATTTCGCTGATGATGCCGTCTTTGCGGTTCGTCAGCGTTGTGTCGCACGATGACTTAATTATGACATGGTGTACACTAATTAATATTGAGTTTGATAACATTGCGCACTGATTAGACCGCCGTGTTGCCGCGTGCCCGTCATGTTATCAAACTTACTGTCACACAGCTGACAGTTCTACAACTAAGTTTTGTACTGTTTTGAGCCGAGGAATATAATAGTCTTAAAATATGTATTGCCACAAAAACGTTTACTTGGAACAACACCGTTCGCATTTTTATACAATAAAACCACGCAAAACTAATTAATGTTAATATTCCTGCACCTATTGCATAATGGCGTGAGTAGACAGCTAATTCTAGTGTAATCTTGTCTAAGATAGTTATTACCGACAACACGTTTACTTGCAAGATGGAAGATCTCAAACTTGTGGAAAAAACAGGCTGGGCACACAACTTTAGACGACAGTTAATCAAAACAAACTCCTCTATTCGTTGACGAACAGTGATTGACAGTCATCAGTATCGCCATCTAGCGAATACATTCGTACTAGGTAAGATGATTTCACCAAACATGGCTCCAAAGAGGAAGCAACTCTGTTTGACGAAGTATTTGATTCATCGCAATATTAAGATTATAATTAAATTTCAATCGTTGAATGAACGCAATGGCAAGTTTAATATATTTTAACCAAACTTTATAACCGCTAAGCGTAGTCTGTCCAGTATAACTTGATAAACTTCGAGAATTCGACATAATTATAGAGTAAAACGTCATGTAGCGAGATTCAGGAGTAGGCACTCGTTCTCTCTAATCATTCAATAGCCATTCAGGCATCATTAATACAATTAATAATCATTACTATTAATGTTGATGAACAATTCGTCATTGTAGTGTAGTCAAAAGAGAACAAATAACCGAGTACTTTTTAAAATTGTATTGGTCAATGTCTAGACAAATATGCATCGTAATGTGTTATGACTGAATTCATTAGTTATAAAAAGCATCAAGGTTAGCAATCATCGACACAAGTTAGATACAACTATGTATATATTTAGTGTGCTTAGTGGGTGTGTATTATTAAAAAAAAAATATGTAATGAAGAAGACGTGCAGAATATAATGCAGCTGGTACATATCTTTCGCACTTTCTTTAATGCACGGCGACACAATTCGCCCTACAGTGCATAGTTTCGGACTATAGGGTAAACCCAGCGAAACAACAAGTAACTAGTAATATACAACATTGCATCTGACAGGTGTAGAAAAAATATATATCTAAATATACATTACGAATATTATATCAAAACAGTCCAGCAGCAAAATGTCTTCAAAAGTGGCCAGTTGTACACAATTACAACAAAAATAACATCAACGAACCACAGCCACAATGATGATTAATATTGATAATAATGATGATTAATATTGATAATAATAATGATTAATATTGATAATAATGATGATTAATATTGCAGAGCTAAAAAATACTAAATCGCCTCATTCTTGAAAATGTTTCTACATTTGCTATATATAAGTATGTGCAGAACGGCGAGTGTAAGTCTGGTCAGCGCTGGGAGTGTGTGTCACGAGACGCGTCACGCATCTTCTGTCGTCACCGAGTCGATGCTACTCATTGTCATCGCTGACAACTTTGATGACACGCTGCCGAAGCCGGAGAATCTCCTCGCCGGTCGGTTGAAGTCCGGGTGATCGCCGCTAGGAGCGTTGCGAGACGAGCGCCACTGCATCACCTGGCGAACTGTGAGCACAACGAGCAGCGACACGAGGACGGCGGCAATGGCCGACAGTATCGCAGCTATGACCACCGTAGACACTGTGACGGTGGAAGTAGTAGCCACGGCGGCGCCAGGACCCACTAGTGCTCCGGCAGCAGCGGCGGCTGCTGGAAATAGAAAACAAATCAAGTAAGTCTACATACAACACAAACAATGAATGAATCAATAAGTTGGTCATATTCCGCACCTTTAAGCCGTCGTACATGATGGAACACTACAACATTCCTTGCCGATAATTTATCGACTTTAATTGTCTCTCTTGACTGCAGCGATGGAGCGAAACTAAGCTTTGTATCATCTCAAATGAGTGGAGTAAAGTAGCGTATTGTGCAGTCGATTTTACGACACAAAAGTGACTGGCAGCTCGGCTGAAGTCTCCTGCAATTAGCATCACATCCGGTGTTTGTCGCCGTGCATTCAGACATCTGTCAGTGTGTACAATTAATACTGTCGTCGCACTGCGGATATGTGCTGATAAGATTATGCCCATGTTGTAACTTTCTATGCCGCAAACATAAAGTAGAGATTGGTACGCCACCTAGTGAGTAAGTTGAGTCCGCTACCCAGAGTTCAAAGCACGGTGATATGAGAGGCGACACCTACCGGCAGGAGAACCGCAGAAGAAGCTGCCGTATGTGTTGGTACACGCGTCATTGCCACAAGGTCGTTGGGCGCATTCGTTGATATCTGTCGGGCAACAACGAAACCGTTAATGGCAAGGCACACATTATTGTTCACAGGACAAAGAAAAATTAATAAAAATTTTAATATACACAATTAACAGAAACCAAAAATCAAGCGAATGAATACAAAAAGCTAACCAATCAAGCTAATATGACGGTTTTTTTGTAAAATGCACTAAAATACACTAAGCATTAATACATGTCTAGCTATATCTACTACGCTAAATATATCTTGATTATGACGTAGGGAAGTAATATAAGTTTGGTTTGTTGTCACGAATGACTTCTCACGTTTCAACCGAAGTCACACCAGAAATGCGAGTGGTGATTCTAATAATAAATGAGGGCGAATGATGCCAATCATGCTAACAGTTTTTTTTCAGAACGATCTTCAAGGTTGGTTTATTTTTGACAGTCGTTAAATTTAGTTGTACTATTTCAGCAACAAATTAATACTTTTGAGAGGGATACTTTGTCAATTACCTTCGCATGACCACTTGTCGTTGCCCAAAGTGAATGCTGACCGGCAGCGGCAGCGAAAACTACCGTCAGTGTTGGTGCAAATGTGTTCGCAGCCGCCATTATGCACTTCGCATTCGTTCGCGTCTGGCAAACCAACAACGAAAACTCGTCAACAACAGCACATTTACTGAACGGGTATATTTGAAAACGCGCAGACATTGGGCGGCTCCTATGATAGCGAATGTTCTTGGTCTGAGTAGCTTTTCAGAAACGTATTTCCTGGCTAACTTTGCCTTGACTAAGACATAGGGTAGTACTATACAATTGCTGGTTTGTTGTCACGAATGACGTATCCAACAAAAGTCACACCAGAAACGCGAGTCTTCATTCAACGATAAACGACAATAGGATGAATTATGCAAATCAAATCAAACTAATTTAACAAACATTTTAAGTATGATCTACAAAGATGGTTTATTTTTGACAGCCACTGAATTCAGTTGTGCTATTTCAGAGACCAATTCATACCGTTGATACGAATGAATATTTTTTCACTTGCCTACACATGACAGCATATCGCTGGACAACTTGAAACCAGGGCGACAGCTGCATGTGAAACTGCCGTCGGTGTTGTCGCAAATATGTCCACAGCCGCCATTACTCGCCTCGCATTCGTTCACGTCTGGCAAAATAATAACAATAATTTCATAGCGCCTAAATCCCCATGGACCCGAACTCAGACCAGCATCGTTAAGCCTGATATCACGAACAGGGACCGCCGCGTAGTTAGTGTGGAAATGCACTTTCGAAAAAATTACAATAACAACTCGTTACCAACTCTACATTGAATAATACATTACAGTAGTAATATGCACTGTTTTGTAATATTTGGTTTGTTGTCACGAATGACTTATCACGATCCAAGTCAAACCCGAATAGCGTGTCTTGCTTTCAACGATAAACAACGATAGGATTAATTATTCAAGTCAAATTAAGTTAATAACATTTTGTGACAACCCTTCATTTTAGTTGTACTATTTTAGTAACAACTTGGCACTGTTTATACGAATACTTTGTCACTTGCCTTTGCATGAAGACTTGTCGTCGGCCAGCATGAAACCATCCCGACAACGACATTGGAAACTGCCATCGGTGTTGCGGCAAATCTGTTGACAGCCGCCATTACGCAGCTCGCATTCGTTTACGTCTGACAAAATAACAATGAGAGCGCGTTAACAATATTATACTCACTGACTGGATGTGCTTGAACACGTGTTAATATTAAGTGGCTCCTCTGATTGCAATTAACCTTTGCCTTCATAGTTTCCCATAAACAAATCTCCAAGAAACACAATCTCCCAATAGTCTTAACTGTTCAGTCCCTCGATCTTTTAAGGAAATTGAGATTTTCATTTCGTTTTGGTAATAGTCCCTTGTGACCTCTCAACGACAGTCATGACTGTGGGAAAATACACATACTTTGTGTTGAAGACACCACTGAACATGAAACAAGTCTTCCATGTAAACATAAAACATAACATACAGACACATCAAATGCGAACGAATGTTCCCACATTTCTTACCGAGACACCGAGTTCCGTTCGCAGGTCGAATATCACACTCATCGTCATAACGACAGAAGCACATCCTCTCTTTGGTATTTACGCCTCCGCAGAACAAGCGACCTGAAAAACAAATCGACTAACTTAGCATGGACAACTAAACACTTGGAAGACATCACGGCGCGCACTGCTTCTCCGGTAACTGTAAACACCACTGCTGAAACATAGTTACCAGTGCGTGTACGTTACTACGACCACCGAAACATTGTTACCAGTGCGTGTATACTACTACGACCACCGAAACATTGTTACCAGTGCGTGTACACTACTACGACCACCGAAACATTGTTACCAGTGCGTGTACACTACTACGACCACCGAAACATTGTTACCAGTGCGTGTATACTACTACGACCACCGAAACATTGTTACCAGTGCGTGTACACTACTACGACCACCGAAACATTGTTACCAGTGCGTGTACACTACTACGACCACCGAAACATTGTTACCAGTGCGTGTATACTACTACGACCACCGAAACATTGTTACCAGTGCGTGTACACTACTACGACCACCGAAACATTGTTACCAGTGCGTGTACACTACTACGACCACCGAAACATTGTTACCAGTGCGTGTACATTACTACGACCACCGAAACATTGTTACCAGTGCGTGTATACTACTACGACCACCGAAACATTGTTACCAGTGCGTGTACACTACTACGACCACCGAAACATTGTTACCAGTGCGTGTACACTACTACGACCACCGAAACATTGTTACCAGTGCGTGTACACTACTACGACCACCGAAACATTGTTACCAGTGCGTGTACATTACTACGACCACCGAAACATTGTTACCAATGCGTGTATACTACTACGACCACCGAAACATTGTTACCAGTGCGTGTACACTACTACGACCACCGAAACATTGTTACCAGTGCGTGTACACTACTACGACCACCGAAACATAGTTACCAGTGCGTGTACACTACTACGACCACCGAAACATAGTTACCAGTGCGTGTACATTACTACGACCACCGAAACATTGTTACCAGTGCGTGTATACTACAACGACCACCGAAATATTGCTACCAGTGCGTGTACACTACTACGACCACCGAAACATTACTACCAGTGCGTGTATACTACTACGACAACCGAAACATTGTTACCAGTGCGTGTACACTACTACGACCACCGAAACATTGTTACCAGTGCGTGTACACTACTACGACCACCGAAACATTGCTACCAGTGCGTGTACACTACTACGACCACCGATACATTGCTACCAGTGCGTGTACACTACTACGACCACCGAAACATTGTTACCAGTGCGTGTATACTACTACGACCACCGAAACATTGCTACCAGTGCGTGTACACTACTACGACCACCGAAACATTGCTACCAATGCGTGTATACTACTACGACCACCGAAACATAGTTACCAGTGCGTGTACATTACTACGACCACCGAAACATTGTTACCAGTGCGTGTATACTACTACGAC
The DNA here is from genome assembly GCA_963662155.1 of Lamellibrachia columna. NCBI lineage: Eukaryota > Metazoa > Annelida > Polychaeta > Sabellida > Siboglinidae > Lamellibrachia > Lamellibrachia columna. The sequence goes on from OY759266.1 coordinate 58,924,279, forward strand.
CACCGAAACATAGTTACCAGTGCGTGTACACTACTACGACCACCGAAACATAGTTACCAGTGCGTGCACATTACTACGACCACCGAAACATTGTTACCAGTGCGTGTATACTACTACGACCACCGAAAGATTGCTACCAGTGCGTGTACACTACTACGACCACCGAAACATTACTACTAGTGCGTGTATACTACTACGACAACCGAAACATTGTTACCAGTGCGTGTACACTACTACGACCACCGAAACATTGTTACCAGTGCGTGTACACTACTACGACCACCGAAACATTGTTACCAGTGCGTGTACACTACTACGACCACCGAAACATTGCTACCAGTGCGTGTACACTACTACGACCACCGAAACATTGCTACCAGTGCGTGTACACTACTAGGACCACCGAAACATTGTTACCAGTGCGTGTATACTACTACGACCACCGAAACATTGCTACCAGTGCGTGTACACTACTACGACCACCGAAACATTGCTACCAGTGCGTGTATACTACTACGACCACCGAAACATTGTTACCAGTGCGTGTACACTACTACGACCACCGAAACATTGTTACCAGTGCGTGTATATTACTACGACCACCGAAACATTGTTACCAGTGCGTGTATACTACTACTACCACCGAAACATTGTTACCAGTGCGTGTACACTACTACGACCACCGAAACATAGTTACCAGTGCGTGTACACTACTACGACCACCGAAACATAGTTACCAGTGCGTGTACACTACTACGACCACCGAAACATTGTTACCAGTGCGTGTACACTACTATGACCACCGAAACATTGTTGCCAGTGCGTGTATACTACTACGACCACCGAAACATAGTTACCAGTGCGTGTACACTACTACGACCATCGAAACATTGTTACCAGTGCGTGTATACTACTACGACCACCGAAACATTGTTACCAGTGCGTGTACACTACTACGACCACCGAAACATAGTTACCAGTGCGTGTACACTACTACGACCACCGAAACATAGTTACCAGTGCGTGTACACTACTACGACCACCGAAGCATTGTTACCAGTGCGTGTACACTACTACGACCACCGATACATTGTTACCAGTGCGTGTACACTACTACGACCACCGAAACATAGTTACCAGTGCGTGTACACTACTACGACCACCGAAGCATTGTTACCAGTGCGTGTACACTACTACGACCACCGATACATTGTTACCAGTGCGTGTATACTACTACGACCACCGTAACATAGTTACCAGTGCGTGTACACTACTACGACCACCGAAACATTGTTACCAGTGCGTGTACACTACTACGACCACCGAAACATAGTTACCATTGCGTGTACACTACAACGACCACCGAAACATTGTTACCAGTGCGTGTACACTACTACGACCACCGAAACATTGCTACCAGTGCGTGTATACTACTACGACCACCGAAACATTGCTACCAGTGCGTGTATACTACTACGACCACCGAAACATAGTTACCAGTGCGTGTACACTACTACGACCACCGAAACATTGCTACCAGTGCGTGTACATTACTACGACTACCGAAACATTGTTACCAGTGCGTGTACACTACTACGACCACCGAAACATAGTTACCAGTGCGTGTACACTACTACGACCACCGAAACATTGTTACCAGTGCGTGTACACTACTACGACCACCGAAACATTGTTACCAGTGCGTGTACACTACTACGACCACCGAAAGTAGGAATAGCATGAGCGGCACCACTTTATAGATATCATGATGCACACGCACAATGGTAAACCATTCAATGATAATGCAACAACAACAACAACAGCAACAACAACAACAACAACAACAACTGACAAGAAAACACAATATATGCATAGTATGTGTTATTAAGCGTTCAATAAATAAATTAATAAATAAATAAAAAAAAATAAACACGAATGTAGTAACATATGGCCTCAACGAAACGGCTAGCTACACTGTGAAGAACCAACATCTAAACTGGGAAAACCACAGAAGGGAAAGAAACAAAAATAGAAGCGTGATTATAACCAGTAAGCAACATCCTAACAATTAGCAATCATCACCCCGGTGCCGCGTGTATATGTCGGGTATATTAGTCTAACCAGAAGACGACACGCTACGTAGGCCGTTGCTGTGGTACACCTAGGCCGTTGCTGTGGTACACCTAGGCCGTTGCTGTGGTACACCTAGGCCGTTGATGTGGTTCACCTACCGCTTCCACCGTTTCCGCACGCATCAGACGTGATCGCGAGTGCTACCCTCTCAAGATTCCGGAAATCTGCTGCCAAGAAGTAGTTTTTGTCCTTCAGTTGTGGAGTCGATGACATTTGCCGCACCTCTCCCTCGTCGACCGAATTAGTGATGCCGACGCTGTATATCTTGATGCTGTCATTGCGAGCGCGAATGGCTTCCGGGATCGTACTCGACTCGTCGCGAGTCGACACGCCGTCTGTGATGACGACAGCGATGTTCTGGACGTCGGACCTGTCGCCGTTTTCGGTGGTGAACTCGGTGTCGTGCATGATGCGGATGCCGCTTGCAATATTCGTGTGTCCACCAGAGTACTTGATCTGTTTGATGGCCTCCTTCAGTGATGTCTTGTCCGCGTACCGGTTCAGATGGAAGACGCTACTAGCGCTCGTCGAGAACTTCACGGCTCCGATACGCACCTGGTTCGACCCAATATTTAATGCGTCGACCAGCTGCACCATAAAGTCAAGCAGCAGTGCCCAGTTGTCATAGGATTTGTCTTTTGGGTTGGCATCGCGAATGCTACCGGAACTGTCTACCACGAACACGATGTCGGCGCGGTAGTTCTCACACAAGGCTGTAAGAAACGAGGACGTATTAAATCCAATATCAAGCGCTAACAAGAATCAACAAAGCGCCACCACGGCGCTAAGCAAGCTCAAAGACAAACTCGGCTATACGACAACTATCGGTGGTACCAAATGCCCATGTACACGATTATAATGATTTACTAATCAAATACAATGAAACAGTACTATATTATGCTTATTCATAATTAACAAGATTTAACAAGATTTGCCATCCAAGCCAAAGGCCCAGATGGCAAGTGGACAAGGAAGCCATTGGCTTATCGAGAGTCCAACAATGTTCATCTACTTATAACCCGCCCTCCTGAGATATGTGTCAACCTTGTTTTTAAACATATTCACGCTGCTGAAATCTGTAGACAATGTGTTCCATTCATTTATTGTCCTCTGTGAGAACGAGTGCTTCCTGATGTCCAATCTACATTGATCCTTTACTAGTTTTACCTCATGTCCTCTAGTTGTGCTATCCTTCTTGAGTGAGGAAAACATATTTCTATCAATATTTTCATACCCATTTATACCCATGTTGGTAAACGAATGTTTTTATGTTGTTGCCAAGTGCTCTATGCAAGGGAGACACCGGGAGAAACACCAAACATGACCGTTTCCAGGTATCCCACAACGCATGATCGGGATAAAAGGGAAACATGTAATGTCACAATTTCTAAGTATGGACGTCATCAGGAGCGAAGGCCTGATCAGGATATACAGCAAACATATCGTTTCCACGCACCCTACAAGGCAAGATATACAGCAAACATATCGTTTCCACGCACCCTACAAGGCGAGATATACAGCAAACATATCGTTTCACGCACCCTACAAGGCGAGATATACAGCAAACATATCGTTTCCACGCACCCTACAAGGCGAGATATACAGCAAACATATCGTTTCCACGCACCCTACAAGGCGAGATATACAGCAAACATATCGTTTCCACGCACCCTACAAGGCGAGATATACAGCAAACATATCGTTTCACGCACCCTACAAGGCGAGATATACAGCAAACATATCGTTTCCACGCACCCTACAAGGCGAGATATACAGCAAACATATCGTTTCCACGCACCCTACAAGGCGAGATATACAGCAAACATATCGTTTCCACGCACCCTACAAGGCGAGATATACAGCAAACATATCGTTTCCACGCACCCTACAAGGCGAGATATACAGCAAACATATCGTTTCCACGCACCCTACAAGGCGAGATCGGGATAATAGATAAAACCAATCGAGCGACTTGATAGGATGGTTCAACCGCATGTCTGTTTTCTCGGCACCATAATACATAATACAGCGAAATCGGAATAATGTAAAAATGTGCTCGCATAATTCAATAACCAGTATGACTCGTTCTTAGAACAATGGTCATGTCGACGGGGAAGTGGGCTGCGGTGATTGGTAAGGTAACACGGTTATTAATAGCATCGTTCAAAGAATTTGCGTTGACCATTTTGTCAACATTTCATTCTGTTTACAAAATTAAGGAAGGGCCTGCGGTTCATATATAACGCTTATTTGGTCCTTTTTGTGCTTTCTATGTCATCCCTAGCAGACATGTCCAGTCTCACTACAACTGCTGCAAAACATATATTCACCCACATTGACACATTGACACAGGCGATTTATCTTCAGTTGCAGCGAAACACGACAGCAATCACAATAGATTTGATAATGTTTTAGAGACGAATGTATACCTGGGCATGTCGTCGCAACACTTGGGTTTTCGAGCCTGTAGCCGGGTCGACAGGAGCAGTAGTAACTGCTGTATGTGTCGATGCACAGCTGTGAGCAGCGTCCGTTGTCGGTCTGACACTCATTCTTAATACACTTGTCTGAAACACGATGATAATAATTTTCGGTAAGGATATGGATTAATAATAATCACACGAATAACAAACTCTAGTTGATTCTATGGATTGACGTTACAACGCATTCATCGAAGTAAGTTTTATTTGCGGTTTTTTTTTAAGAAGTGATAATTGAGACTTCAGGAATGGATTACTATATTACAAACTCTACTTGAACCATGGAACTGGAACTCTGGAAATATTCTGCCACATCTGTTCTTATCTTTCAACGACTCCATTAGTAATGACACTAACCACACCCGATGTCAGATTATACGAATGTAAACTGGATACTGTTTCACCAAGATTTTTATGAGCTTATAACCACAATTTTGCTCTTAGAAATCGATTGCGCTCTTTAGCTTATGATCGAAAAAAAGTGCGTTTCATCAGGAATCCATCATAAACGTCGCTGCTTAAAACGCTTTTTGTTATGGACGAGATTAGTGAAAGGACATTTACAGACGTCAGAATCACCACGATATGAGAATGTTAGCGAGAACTCACTCATGAGTCCGGGAACTCCTCTCGGTCCAGTCGCTCCGATACCTCCATCAACACCGTCTCTACCTCCAGGGCCGGTCGAACCTGTAGTACACCACGCCGATACTTTGATCAACAAACATATACTTTTGTACTTAACTAAATAATGAACGCAGCAATGAAAGCAAACGCATTACATTTAAAAATAGTTAGTATACTTTGATGTCAGGTCAGGTAAAGGCGGAAACCAAGACTGACAATTTCAGTTCTCCTCTGGTCAAACATATCACTTGGCACTTGAATAAACACAGAACACAAGAACGCACAGCGGGAACAGATAGTTATCGTGCTTAGTGGCTGCGATAGGGAAATTTAAATTCACGCCAGATGGAGGGAAAATATCGAAGAAGAAAGTAAAGGAATGAGGAGATTCTTACTAACCGGTTCCTCCGATCGATCCTCCTTCACCGGTGGCTCCCACTTCACCAGTGGCGCCCGTCGCTCCAACAACTGACAACAAACAACCTTGATGTTATACTACATCTCACTTGCATAACGTGTCGTGTCTGTCTAAGGTCGGACCACTGGAAAACTACAGGGGAAACATACTTTCAGACGGGTTTCAAATGGCAGAGGTCCTGAATGAGTATTTCAGCTCAGTTTTTACCACAGAAGATATCAGCTCACTTCCAGTTCTATTTACTAAATTTGAGGACGATAAATCAGAACATTTAGGGCAGTTATTTGTAACTCCTGAAATTATAGCAAACAAAATTAAGAAGATGAAAGATAATAAATCACCTGGAGTTGATGGGATACCACCTAAACTGCTTAAGGAAATTGTTGAGCAAATTAGTACACCACTAGCAAAAGTGTTTAACTTGTCACTAGAAGAAGGAATAGTTCTTTCAGAATGGAAAGAAGCAAACATTACGCCGCTATTTAAGAAGGGATCGAGGAACAAGCCAGACAATTACAGACCAGTGAGTTTAACATCAGTTGTATGTAAATTACTCGAAACATTAATTAGAGACCACATGGTGGAATTCCTTGTAAAACATAATTTAATAAATACATCTCAACATGGGTTCCTAAAAGCAAGGTCATGTCTAACCAATCTCGTATGTTTTTTTGAAGAAATTACAAACTGGGTAGATGACGGGTCACCAGTGGATGTTGTCTACTTAGATTTAGACTTAGACTACAAAGATTGATACTTAAACTAAAAGCCCATGGTATAGGTAATAATGTAATCAACTGGATAGAAAAGTGGCTTACACACAGAAGACAGAGAGTAATAGTAGACGGTGAGATTTAGAGACTTAGGAGTAACATTTAGTGCTGACATGAAAGTTCAAAAGGAAATCAAATTCTAGTGCTAATTAGGAGAATTATCATGTGTAAGGAGAAACAGCTAATTGTACCCCTGTACAAAGCAATAGTTAGACTACATTTGGAATATTGTATTCAAGCATGGAGGCCGTATCGTAAAAAGGACACAGACAAGCTAGAAAGAATACAACGAAGAGCAACCAAAATGATTCCAGAATTGAGAGACCTTAGTTATGAAAGTCGCTTATTACAATGTGGTTTGACAACACTAGAGACCAGGAGACTAAGAGGAGACCAAATAGAAGTATTTAAAATAGTGAACGGTTATGAGGATGTTGATAGGAATATGTTCTTCAAACTTAAAGAAGGCAGTAGAACCAGAGGACACAAAGCAGCATTAGTTAAGGAGCAGTGTAGGTTGGATATGAGAAAGTACTCTTTCTCACAGAGGGTGATAAATGAATGGAACAAACTGCCAAATGATTGTGTTAATGCTAGTAGTGTGAATATGTTTAAAAACAGAATTGACAGATATTTGATAAGGGCGGGCTACACATAGATAAGAAAATTGTTGGACTCTCGATAAGCCAATGGCTTCCTTGTCCACTTGCCATCTGGAACTTGTTGTTTGGGATGGCAATCTTGTTAAATCTGTCTGGCCCTGGTGTAAATCCCAGAAAATGTCGGTATTTTAAATCTCGTGTACGCCTATCGCCGCCATTTTAACAAAGAGCGCAATACAGTGGGATTTTACATTTACGGAACAGTAATAGTTGCTAGATCAAAAGCGATCAGTCCTGGACCAATATTTCATTTTGTAGCAAAATATTGTATAATTGATGCGGTTATGATTTAGTTTTTAGATGATTTTTTTGTATTCATTGTGGAAACACACAAAATGATAACCGTCTACCTTGAACCAAACTAAAGAATATAGCTATTCGAGCTACTGGACGTGAAATGGTTCAGCCTTCTTATTGGCTATTAATGAACGTATCACGTGATTGCTTTGTTTCATTCAGTGGAGCTGAAGAAAGTTGTTAATGTGTATGTTGATGGACGGAGCTCCTTGACGTTTAAAGGCAACCTTTCTGGGGTGGGACGTGCCCGGATGTGCCTGGACGTGCCTGGACGTGCCTGAATGTGCATCGTCACCGGCTTTGTATTGTATTTTTATACGTCCATGATACGCTATTCTACTTCAATATAATATTGACAGATAAATGTGGGTTCTTAGGATAAAGTTGATTTCCTGGAGTTCTTGGTTAACCTGGCTCAACAACAACGTTTCCTAATGATTTAGCAGTGGTGGTGTGGCTTATTACCTTCCCGTCCCTGTGGACCAGTCGATCCCACTTCCCCGGTCGCTCCTGTTCGTCCTACAACGCCAGTCCCACCAACGGGACCAATGGCACCCTGTGGACCAGTCGATCCTCTTGCTCCGTTTAGGCCATCAACTCCAGGAGCACCTGCGAAACACGTCATCAACAGTGATTCAGTGAACCAATCAGTTAATGAATGAGTCAGTCAATCAGTATATAAACCAGTCAATGAATCAGTCAATAAAGCAGTCAATAAATCAGTAAATAGAGCAGTCAATGAATCACCCAACCAACACTGCTACGGTACAGTAGAGATACAACACAGTGTTCAACATATCGAAGGATTTAGCGCTCGGTTTTAGTTTATATTGCGCTCCACATGTCACAACTGATTGCTTTACACGTCGATATCTTCGTCTCGACAACAATTTAAATTCAAGCATTGAACCGCATTTGCATCAATATGGCGAGTTATACCAACGACCAAGTGTTGCAATAGTGTACATAGCCGAATGAACTAGGGCAATGTGGAATACACGAAATTACACAGGCTTCAAGCGGCAGATGATTCGAAGCCTTCTTCGTTTCTGAGTCCGACACGGGCTGTGTAATACGGCCCAAGGCAACTCACCTGTCTCCCCTATCCCAGTAGCGCCTGTCGCTCCAACCGGGCCATCAGGACCCATAGGGCCTGTGGGTCCGGTCATACCGTCGGCGCCAGCTACACCCGTCGCTCCAGTGTCGCCCTGTCCCCCGTTCAATCCAGCTTGGCCAGTCGCCCCCGAATCTCCGTCAATGCCAGCCATTCCTGTCGCTCCCACTAGTCCATTGGGACCAGTCAGTCCTGGTGAAATCGTAAATTAATTAAACGACATAGTTTATCATAATAGTACAAATAAATAATACATAAATAACAGTGTGTTGATTTAATTTAATCAACATAAAATCTGCCTGCGATATTTTATAAAAGGGACCGATAAAGAGCAATATACGTACACAGAGAGCGAGTGAGCGAACGAGAACGAGAGAGATACATGTACAGAGAGAAATATACAAGCGGACATACAGAGAAGGAGAGAGGGGAGAGAGAGATAGAGAGAGATAGAGAGAGAGAGAGAGAGAGAGAAAAGAGGGAGGAAAGGGAGAGAGAGATAGAGAGGGGAGAGAGAGATATAGAGGGAGAGAGAGAGAGAGAGAGAGAGAGAGAGAAAGAAAGGAGGGAGGAGAGGGAGAGAGAGAGTGTGAGAGAGAAAGAGCGAGATCCAGACAAAGAGACATACAGACAGACGGACACAAACATACATACATATAGGCAGATAGACAAAACAAACATATATACAAATAAATAAATAAAGAAAGACAGACAGAGAGACACAAGAGACAGACAGACAGAGACATACAGACGGACGGAGTGAGGTCGCCAAACAAAAGAGTGCCTGACAAACGTACCCGTTTCTCCGGTGTTACCCCGAGGTCCATACGGGCCTCTTGGTCCTGTTGCTCCAGTAGATCCTGTCTTTCCCGTTGCTCCCGTAGCCCCGGGTCCTGTGGAAAGAAGGTTGTTTACGATTACTTCACCATACTCGGACAACAATGGGCTTTTAATGAACGTATCACGTGATGACAACAATGGGCTTTTAATGAACGTATCACGTCATGACAACAATTGGCTTTTGTGTTGTGCAGTGTTTTATCGATTAATTTATAACACAGCACCTTTTTAAAAATAAAAAAATATTGAAATCAAGATATTTTGGACGTCCTATATGTGTTCAGCTAGAGTAGACTCTTTGTATAGTGTTTGGGTATACCAATGCGCCTGGAACATATATGATCACTAAGAGAACCCCACATATTGGACATTTGAAGAAACTGCTTACGCACGCAGCAACAGTTATGACGACGACTTTGTAAACAAGTTAACACGGGATACGCCAAGAAGCCATCGCTAAAGGAAACTGCTGTCTCAAACATCTACCCCATTGGAAAGCACACAACCAGCGATGTCTGAGCCACCAGTTGAACGGTTCAGCGGTCAGAGTTGAGAAAAATCGGAGGCGAGCAAGCATTACATAACAAATTATGCACAACATTGCTGAACAGTGAAACATGAGTTGTCATGCATGGATGGTTTGACATTTTTCGTAATTGCCCAACATAAATTCCATGATATATGAATACATTTATTTAGGTGGGAAAATCACCTCCGCATTATCTTGTTTCTATACAATGTTGCAAAGAAAGCCTTTATCTCCACGAAGGAATTGCCTTGGGCCTCTAGAAACAGTCGAATGTATACTCACTCGGAGTCGTAGTAGTAGTTGTAGTAGTCGTGGTGGTGGTAGTCGTGGTGGTTGTCGGGGCAACACAAGTGGCGTCGACTATCGCCTGTGTGATGGCGCCTAAGTTCTTGAAGTTTTCCACGAGGAAGTAATTTTTGTTGAGCATGTGGGGAGGCGAGGAGATGCCTCTCACCTCCGCTACGTCTACTTTATCTGTGATTCCCACGGCGAAGACTGTGATGTTTTGTTTGTGCGCAGCCTCTGCCTCTGGGACGGTATTTTCGGGCTTGATAATAGATTTGCCGTCAGTGATGATGATAGCGACGTTTTTGACTCCTGGGCGGTCTCCGTGCCCGGCAGTGAACTGCACCGTACGCATCTCACGGATAGCGCCAGCCGTGTTCGTGCTTTGACTTTCGTACGAGATACTTGAGATGGCGTTCATCAGGATGGATCTACTGCTGTACTGGTTCAGGTACATCGAGTTTTCGACTTTAGTCGAATATCGCACGACGCCCACCCTTGTATTGGATGACCCGATGATATACTTGTTGACGAGCTCGTTCGTGAACGCCAACAAACGGTTCCAGTTGTTCGCATCGGCGTAATTGATGCTTCCAGAGCTGTCGATGACGAAGACGATATCCAGTGGAACGTCGCATGGTCCTGGCGGCTCTGTGATAGGCAGGGATACAATTGAATAATGGGTCAAAATAGGGGGAGACACAGTGTAAGAACCGGTCTTTAGACGCGCAAAACACGTAGTAATAACTGAACTTTGGAATATTGAAGACTGCATGGCTTCGTGACATGACGATGTTGTGACGCGCAGTACGCGACAATAATTATTTCACGACAATGATGGTGTCAGATGCATAAGACACGCACATGATAACTGACATATGACAAGCCGTTCCCTTACCCGTGAATGCATATTACCATTAACATTTAATAAAGCAATCGAGGATTTTGTTAAACGGGTGCTACATGAATATTATCTCGCTACAATATTTTTTAAGAAACAAAGACTGGCTATTTTCAAACGGGTGTTTAATCCCCATTACGCACACACTGACGCACGCACACGGAGTTCTAGATCGATTAAGCGGGATTATATATTGATCAGATTATCTTATATTATCTATCAAATAGCCATCGTAACCCGGTAAGCATTATGACAGGAGCCCTTCCAAAGCGGCATGGCCATAGCGAGACTTGGCACTCAAACCTATCCACGATCTTACCTAGTACCTTGCACATATTCAAGACGAGGGCGTCGGCCACGGCTGTCAGACTGTTGAAGTCTTTCGCCAAGTAGTAGTTCACATCCTTCTCTTGTGGCAGGGACGCCATCTTGCGCACCTCGTCCACGTTGATCCTGTTAGTGATGCCGACGGTGTAGATTTGGATGTTGGCGTTGCGAGCCGACTTAGCGTACTTGATCGTATTCCCCTTCTCGAGGGTCGAGTTGCCGTCAGTGACGATGATAGCGATGTTCTGAACGTCGGATCTGTCGCCGTTCTCCGGCTTGAACTCAGTGTTGTGCATGATGCTGATACCGGCGGCCGTGTTCGTGTGTCCACCCAAATACCTGATCCGTCGGATGGCATTCTTCAGCGAGTTCTTGTTCTGGTGAAACCCTTTCACGTTCTGGTTCAGATGGAAGACGCTCTCTGCGTTCGTCGAGAACTTGACGACTCCGATGCGCACCTGTCCAGACTCAATGTACAGGTCGTCGACGATACGCACCATAAACTCGAGCAGCAGGTTCCAGTTGTCGTAGGATCCATCACTGGGGTTGCTGTCGCGAATGCTACCCGAACTGTCGACCACTAGCACAATGTCGGCCCGGAAGTTGGCGCATTCACCTAAAAGACAAGTACGCATGCGTTAATACAGACTACATGCCATACATTACTACAATCCAAGTACGCATGCGTTAATCAGTTACTCAAAGCCGACTTCGAACACAAGTAATAGCACATACGGCTAGAGTGCACACACGGCTAGAGTGCACACACGGCTAGAGTGCACACACGATTAAAGTTCATAAGCCACACACGAATAAGCACAGACCACATGACTACAGTCCATACATGACTATAGACCAAACATGACATCAGAGACCACATGCCCTACGTGACTACAAAAGAAACATGACTACAGACTACATGCCATACATGAATACAACCCAATGTTAATATAAGTTATTTACATGTTGAGTAAAATGGGATTGCAACTGTAGCCCTCTGGAAACGACGTGGGTAAAAACAATATTTAAATACGCCATCTTAGACGTCTGCATTATATCGCTTCACAAAATCTGGTCAAAATTACTTGTACATACCTTTCAAAGCTGAAGTCGAAGTGAACAGGAAACAGGCAGCAACGAAAGCGCCAACTAACGCCTTTGTAGTCTTCATGTTGACCGCTGCTATAATGTCATGAAACGTAATCATTCAGGTTGGCGCATTACAGTGTTCCAAAAATGTAGTCAAGAAACTGGAATCAGTGAACTTGGACATCGCCATGTCACAAGAGATAAAGCGAAATAAAGTTCTTTTCTTTGATTTCCTATTGCCGGTTGGGGCATACAGGTCTGTCTTGACGATCCTTTATCACCGCATATTGTTGAAATCAAATATTGATATCGCTGCAGTTACAAACTTTTGGAAGTTCGCGGTACCCATGCGGCACCCATGCGGCACCTCAGCGGCACCCATGCGGCACCCATGCGGCACCTCAGCGGCACCCATATGGCACCCATGCGGCACCCATGCGGCGCGGACTCATCACCATCGATTTTAAGTTCGGAATTATCAATTATTAACAACAGCCGGTGGTCATTAGTTGAACGCATTTCGAGCAGTGTGTTGTGGAAATTTTAACATTTAATAATTGAATTGCCAGCATTTCTTCGCCATGTGGTAGACTCGCTCTAGTATCAGACACACGACCGCAGTGAACAACGAGACAAACACAAGGATACAAATAAAGTAATTAATTTGAAATGTAGCAATGATACTAGTAACGGCAGAAATAACTAATTCACCACTAACCTTTGTTTGCACTCGGTCAAATCAACTGATTCTACCGACCTGACGGATCCTGCAACAACAGATGAAAACACATTGTTTTTAACGGCCGGTGATCGCCGCTCAGTCATACAATGTTTACCCCCACAAGCGTGTCCCATGACACAGTAGTACACACATTCTGTGATCACTACCGATTGACGCACTTCGTCGATACATCCCACTACACGACGTTGACAAAGCCGACAAGAAACGTCCTATGAATGAGCAGATATGCTTACATCGCCTGTTACGGCATATACACCTCGATGTTGCTGTTGAAGAGACATAAACAGACAGACATAGAGTCGATTGTGCATGCTAAGTTGGTTAGTGGACAAGAAAGACGTGACAATATGATATTGTTAACGTACTAGGATGATTTACGAGTAGGGAGACAACGTTTCCCTATTTCCTAGAACGATCTAAATGGTTGACCAATTAAATGGCGTACGTGCGCCTTGTTCCACAATGAGTTTACACAAAAGTGTTTTCCCCTCTCTATATCTGGTTACGCATATGTATTCACTCGTCCATTCATCGTTACCACTAGCATATAGTAATCCACCGTTGCCGATCAGCCGCGCGTGACGACGTCAATCAGCCACGCGCGACGCCGCCAATTCGGCGAACGCATGTTGAGGCAGTGAGAGCTGGAACAGCCGCTCCGTGAACTATCTGGGAGGGCGGCTACACAGAGACCGATCGCCTGACTGGACTATCTGGGAGGGCGGCTACACAGAGACCGATCGCCTGACTGGACTATCTGGGAGGGCGGCTACACAGAGACCGATCGCCTGACTGAACTATCTGGGAGGGCGGCTACACAGAGACCGATCGCCTGACTGGATTATCTGGGAGGGCGGCTACACAGAGACCGATCGCCTGACTGGACTATCTGGGAGGGCGGCTACACAGAGACCGATCGCCTGACTGGACTATCTGGGAGGGCGGCTACACAGAGACCGATCGCCTGACTGGACTATCTGGGAGGGCGGCTACACAGAGACCGATCGCCTGACTGGATTATCTGGGAGGGCGGCTACACAGAGACCGATCGCCTGACTGGACTATCTGGGAGGGCGGCTACACAGAGACCGATCGCCTGACTGGACTATCTGGGAGGGCGGCTACACAGAGACCGATCGCCTGACTGGACTATCTGGGAGGGCGGCTACACAGAGACCGATCGCCTGACTGGACTATCTGGGAGGGCGGCTACACAGAGACCGATCGCCTGACTGGACTATCTGGGAGGGCGGCTACACAGAGACCGATCGCCTGACTGGACTATCTGGGAGGGCGGCTACACAGAGACCGATCGCCTGACTGGACTATCTGGGAGGGCGGCTACACAGAGACCGATCGCCTGACTGGACTATCTGGGAGGGCGGCTACACAGAGACCGATCGCCTGACTGGACTATCTGGGAGGGCGGCTACACAGAGACCGATCGCCTGACTGGACTATCTGGGAGGGCGGCTACACAGAGACCGATCGCCTGACTGGACTCGTATTGCAGTTACATGTCAAACTAAACCGACACACAACTAACTGTCCATAGCTTGCTACTAGACTGCGTTGTCCACTAACTGTCCATAGCTTGCTATTAGACTGCGTTGTCCACTAACTGTCCATAGCTTGCTACTAGACTGCGTTGTCCACTAACTGTCCATAGCGGCCACACCGACAACGGCAGGGAATGTGGACCGAATCATTAATACAAAACCTGCAGATGGCGGACTGCTCAAAGATCACAGACTAATTTCCAACCCATGCCAGTCGTCGTCCACTGATAATCCCGGGAGTCAAGCTGGACTACAGGCAGCTGTGTAAGCATTCGCACGTTGGCGTCTCTGCCTTTTCCAGGTGGAAGTGATTGATATCACCAATTTAGTGTGCAGCTCATAACTGACAAATTGACTTCTAACCAAGTGCAAGGAGTGTAAATTCAAGCGTTGCGCCCCGTCTATTAGCTGCAAGCTGCGCTAACCTTTGATGCGCGCGCTTTGTATTGGTGGCTTTGAAAGTGGGCGAGACGATCACTACAGAGCAGCGTCACAGAAACACGTCGTCCTGCGTCACGCAAGTTACTAATAATTAAGTACATCTAGCCCTTATGATCGAACTGCACTGCAGATTCACAAAAAGGCCTGTTTTCGAACTCCCTTGTTCGAGCTGACGTGGAGAGGGTATGTTCAATAAATGATGGTACGTCCGTTCATCCCGCGCGGTGTTTATGACGGTTTGTTGTGGCAAGATCATCAAATCTTCAACATTAGACACGCACAAAAACGACGAAGAAAATAAAAGGTTCCAGACACTGCAATCAGCTTTGGAATCACCAGTTCTTACACCAGACCAGGACTGCTGTACATTGTGTTTTATAATAGTTCGAAAACCCGACTAATTGTTAATGAACACAATCTGTACACAATTATGTCGTACAAAATTATAATGAATAAGAATGCTCCAGACAGCATCTGAATTTCTCAAATTCGCCGCAACCGCCACATGCAATATATTGTGGCATTCTCACAACAGAAACCCCCTTCCAACCCCTCAGATGCGCCCCAGTGACACACGGACAGACGATAGGTAAAACCAGACCGCAGTATGCATTAACCCATGTCGCTTAATTCTGCCAAGACACGACTCCCTGCGCAGAATTTGATCTCCCCGAAAGGCCGAGCCCAAGCTGAACGGAACGGGAGTTGGCCAGTACTAAGCTTGCATGTACAACATGGGACTATCAGAAAGCACCTCGTGCAAAACAGAAGACCACAACACCGACGCCTGCACTGTACGGCGCTCCAAACGGAGAAACTGATGCTAGCGACCTGTTGGTGGCTGCTCGACGAAATACTGCAAATTTACGCTGTTGACAAACGTGAGAAGACGGTGACTTAAAAAAGCAAGAAACGCATGCACGAGACTGTCGAACACATATACATATTTAGTTAGCCTACCCACTGGGTGCAGTCCTACTGACAGACCGCCTGGTGTAGACTCACCCACCTGCTGCAGAAGCTGGACTCGTGTGTCCGGTTGAAGGACGGAGAGTGGACGACGATCCCGCTGCGATCAACTTATGTCCAGTGGACGACATGCTCGCTGTCACGTGGTTGCGCAGGCGATCACGTGAACAGTATATGTGTAGACCTGCGTGTGTGTGCTTGCGTGCGCTAGTGTGGTGGTGTGGTGCGTTGTTCAGTGTGTTATGCATGATATGTACGGTTCATTGCACATTATGTGTCTTCACACCGAGTGATTAGTAAACGTTGTGCGTTTGTGGTGTTGGTGTATTTAGAGATGGAGAGCAGGAGTTCGCGAGTCGAGAGCGGGTCATAGATGTAAGACGTCCACTGACTAACGACTTTAATACTTCATCCTATCGATGACTTTTCCTCCCATGTGCAGGGTCTAGGCGGGTCAACAAAGTCAACATGCGTGCGTGCGTGCGTGCGTGCGTGCGTGCGTGTGTGCGTGCGTGTGTGTGTGTGCTTATAACTATGTATGTATGTATGTATGTATGTATGTATGTATGTATGTATGTATGTATGTATGTATGTATGTATGTATGTATAAATACATGCAAGCATGTATGTAGGTGTGCACGGCTCACAGGTGTACGAGGTGTTGCACCGACCCTAACAATTAAAAACAGTAATTTTCACTTTTAAGTAGCAAAACATTTTGTTTGAAATATATCCTATATAAAAACAATTCAATGCAGAGGAAGTAATTTTACTGTGGGCATCCAGTAAAGTATAAGGTCCTGCATTTCACGCGACGTCCTTCTTTTGAGCGTCATAAACTGGACAAAATCGATCGAGCACAGGCTCAGGCACAGGCACAGGCACAGGCACAGGCACAGGCACAGGCACAGGCACAGGCACGGGCACGGGCACGGGCACGGGCTCGGGCACGGGCACAGGCACAGACACACTCAAGTACGTCTGTGAATATATAAAACACCAACGTGTTATATTCGAGCGAGTTAGATTTTATGGTAGCAGATATTGACCCTCATGTAATAGGTATCACAGAATCATGTGCAAATAAAGATATAGTAGATGCTGAGTTAGCACAGGCAGGTTATGCAATGTTTAGGAGGGATATGCGAGAGAGGCAAATATAAAGAGATGAGAACATATCTAGCGAATATAGATTGGAGTAACTTGCGTATGTACGTACGTATGTGTGTACATACGTACACAAGTGCGTACGTACATGCGTGCGTGCGTGCGTGCGTATGCATGTCACTCTCCGTGGCAGAAATGTGTGTCTTGAGACGATGATTTTTATTAGTTTTTGTGGTGTGCATTAAATATACTTGTTTGATTATCCATATAGTTTATTCTTGAGATACCTGAACAGAGACCCAAGCAATGACCTTGCCACAGACCTTGGCACATATAGAAAACACAGTTAATTGTTTAACAGTGTCCAAAGTAAGAGAGCACATGTCTAGAACACCCAAATGCATGATTTGTGCATACCCCGGTACCTTTCTGGGCCAAACAATTTGATAACATCCTTTCGTTGATCACGGCACCTTGCGTGACGTGAAGAGTATCACGCGAAAGGCGGAATGCCGCTGCGCGAAAAAACACTCAGATTAATCTGCGACGGCCACACTTGAACGGCTGTATTCTGTACAAATGACGTCCCCGGCGTTACGTGAACCTCAATGAATTGAGAACAGATGCAGACACTGATGACTATGGAAATATAAGGGTCCATTTGTGTGTGAAGACTATATAGACGATATAGTGGTACGAAAGTACACGATTCGTTGTGTAGTTTTATCTGTGCAGTCACCACGGCTGCAATTATAGCATATCACTTATGTAGATCCTGTTTTAATTGTTCAGCACCCAGTGTTCGAGAACTATTTGTGCGGGTTTCAATAGACACACCAGTTGTTGGATTTCTAAGGAATTCTAAAAGGGCATTTGCTGAATCAGGGGTTGAAGAATAGGAGTGTGGTTATCAGCTCAGGTATGCGATCTCCCCCCCCCCTCTGAATACGAGCCCTTACTTGACGTCCGGACCAGATCAACACAATCTTCACCTAAACGTGCGCTCGTGCGCATATAAGCAAGCATGGAAGTGAACTGTGTCCCCCCCCCCCAACGACATATGCTGTCGTTGTTTTTGGTTACATGTAGCTATGAAAGTAAGATAGTTTTAGTGACATGCAGTTACAAGTTATGTTCAGCAAACGTATAAATCCCTTCGATTTGTCGAATCGCAAACGCACAAAATGTATGTTACTTATTAAAACCATATTTTACAATCATGATACTTTGAACACGCACATACCTGACATCAATTCGTGTGTATCGGAGAAACAGTTTATTTGACAAAAACCTCCATTCCAAATGTATAATAATAATAATAATAATAATTCCGTTTCTTAATATAGCGCTTTTTAGCTAACTAAATACCAATCAAAGCGCTTCACAATAATATGATGTGTTGACTAAATCTAAAATATAAATTCACTAAATACATAAGGTAAGATAACAATAAATAAGCTAAGATAAAAAAGTAAATAAGCTAAGATAAATAAGAACACATTACTATGACGTGTTGACCAAATCTAAAATATAGACTAATTAAATACATAAGATAAGATCAAATTAATAGTCTAAGGTAGATAAATAAGTAATCTAAGAGAAATAAGTAAGTAAAAATAAATAAATAATCTAAGATAAATCATTATAAAACAATAAATTAGTGTGTAAAAATACGATTTCAAACCGAACAATTTAAAACCAAGCAGCGTCATAGAATACAAATCAGTGTCATCAAGGCAGGTAGTGTGAACGAAATAAGTGAGTTTTTAGTTGTTTTCGGAAAGCTGCCAATGTCTCAGTTGTTCTCACACTCTTAGGCAAGCTGTTCCACATGGTTGGACCTGCCACTGCAAAGCTGCACCTTCCGACCGTTCTCCTCGGCACCGTCACTGCGAGCAATGTTGTGTCACTCGCCGATCGCAATGCACGAGTAGGCGCGTTGCGAGCTATCGCACAATTGAGGTAGTCCGGGGCCAAGCCATGCAGGATCTTATACATGCAAGTACAGATCTTGAATGTTACTCTCATCTTGATCGGCAGCCAATGCAGCGATCGCAGAATCGGTGTGACGTGATCTCGCCGTCTGACACGGTTGATAACGCGAGCGGCAGAGTTTTGTGCTCGTTGGAGTCGGTTTGTCAGTCCATTGTTCAGTCCACCGAGTAGACCATTGCAGTAGTCGAGGCGACTCAGCACAAGACAACGTATTGCGGCATGGCACGCGTCTCGCGTCAGCATGTGTCGGATTCTGCTGATCAGTCGCAGATGGTAATATGCCGAAGAGCAGTAGCTGGACACGAGGCGGTCCAATTGCATATGCCTATCAAAGTAGCAGCCCAGATTTCTCACAGCGTCCGTAGATGTCAATGTTAGCCCAGGTAGCTCCAAGCTGGGGCTGCCATAGACTCGTAGATTGTGCGGTGACTGCAGCACGATAAACTCGGTTTTCTCGTTGTTTAGTTTCAATTGATGTAACAGCATCCATGCTCGTATTTCTGCTATGCACTGGATGATCAGCTGTTTTGCGTTTTCCAGCTCATCAGACATCATGGGGTTATAGCTGACATATAGTTGGGTGTCATCAGCAAAGCGATGGAACAGCACATGATTCTTCATACATATATCCGCAATGGATGTCGTGTACATATTGAACATCACTGGTCCTAGAACTGAGCCTTGCGGAACTCCATGGTAAATCAGAGTTGTGATCGAAGAAGACGAACCAACCGTGACACACTGTGATCTGCCGGTCAAGTATGACCTAAACCAGTCCAATGCCGTGCCGCCGATGTTGAAACGTGAACCCAGAGTGTTCAACAATATGTCAATGTTAATTGTGTCGAATGCTGCACTCGTGTCCAGGAGAACCAGCATAACACACCGTCCTGAATCGAGGTTTCGCACTATGTCGTGTTGTACTCTCATCAGAGCTGTTTCAGTGGAATGGTGTTGTTTGTAAGCGGATTGCATTTTATCATGCAAGTTATTCGTCGTCATGTGCTGGTTAAGGCGTTTGAGGACAACGTGCTCGATCAACTTTCCGATGAAAGCGAGGTTGGAGATGGGACGATAGTTCCCAAGTTCGTTCTGGTCAAGCGAGGCTTTCTTCAGTAATGGTGTCACTAGGGCGGTTTTAAATTGTTTAGGAAATGTTCCTGTGATTAGTGACGCATTTACGATATCGGTATTGTTCTCTGGTTGGCTAGTTGAAGAAGACGAACATCGAAGTAATAAATCGGGCCGGAATAAAAACAACTTTTAAGTAAAATACAATACCACAAACACAAACATTTTTGGGGGCGCATCATGAGAAAGGAATGAATACAACGGGGCATATTGGAGGGAAGGGTGGAGGGCAAAAGAAGCAGGGAAAACTGAGAGCCGCAGGGAAGACCTAGAATCACAGTCATAGACAATATCAAAACGTGGGAACAACGAAATATGAAGATCTGATAAGAACGGCGCAGTGCAGACATCGGTGACGATCCACGGCAACAGTGCAGACATCGGTGACGATCCACGGCAACAGTGCAGACATCGGTGACGATCCACGGCAACAGTGCAGACATCGGTGACGATCCACGACAACAGTGCAGACATCGGTGACGATCCACGACAACAGTGCAGACATCGGTGACGATCCACGACAACAGTGCAGACATCGGTGACGATCCACGACAACAGTGCAGACATCGGTGACGATCCACGACAACAGTGCAGACATCGGTGACGATCCACGACAACAGTGCAGACATCGGTGACGATCCACGACAATAGTGCAGACATCGGTGACGATCCACGACAACAGTGCAGACATCGGTGACGATCCACGACAACAGTGCAGACATCGGTGACGATCCACGACAATAGTGCAGACATCGGTGACGATCCACGACAACAGTGCAGACATCGGTGATGATCCACGACAACAGTGCAGACATCGGTGACGATCCACGGCAACAGTGCAGACATCGGTGACGATCCACGACAACAGTGCAGACATCGGTGACGATCCACGACAACAGTGCAGACATCGGTGACGATCCACGACAACAGTGCAGACATCGGTGACGATCCACGACAATAGTGCAGACATCGGTGACGATCCACGACAACAGTGCAGACATCGGTGACGATCCACGACAACAGTGCAGACATCGGTGACGATCCACGGCAACAGTGCAGACATCGGTGACGATCCACGACAACAGTGCAGACATCGGTGACGATCCACGACAACAGTGCAGACATCGGTGACGATCCACGGCAACAGTGCAGACATCGGTGACGATCCACGACAACAGTGCAGACATCGGTGACGATCCACGACAACCGACCTTCGGAGAGGATGGCATAATAACTTCTGAGAGGACGGCGTAATAACTTCTGAGAGGACGGTGTAATAACTTCTGAGAGGACGGTGTAATAACTTCTGAGAGGACGGTGTAATAACTTCTGAGAGGACGGCGTAATACTTTCTGAGAGGACGGTGTAATAACTTCTGAGAGGAAGGTGTAATAACTTCTAAGAGGACGGCCTAATAACTTCTGAGAGGACGGCGTAATAACTTCTGAGAGGAAGGTGTAATAACTTCTGAGAGGACGGTGTAATAACTTCTGAGAGGACGGCGTAATACTTTCTGAGAGGAAGGTGTAATAACTTCTGAGAGGACGGTGTAATAACTTCTGAGAGGAAGGTGTAATAACTTCTGAGAGGACGGTGTAATAACTTCTGAGAGGACGGCGTAATAACTTCTGAGAGGACGGCGTAATAACTTCTGAGAGGACGGTGTAATAACTTCTGAGAGGACGGTGTAATAACTTCTGAGAGGAAGGTGTAATAACTTCTGAGAGGACGGCGTAATAACTTCTGAGAGGACGGTGTAATAACTTCTGAGAGGAAGGTGTAATAACATCTAAGAGGACGGCGTAATAACTTCTGAGAGGACGGCGTAATAACTTCTGAGAGGACGGTGTAATAACTTCTGAGAGGAAGGTGTAATAACTTCTGAGAGGACGGCGTAATAACTTCTGAGAGGACGGCGTAATAACTTCTGAGACAACGGTGTAATAACTTCTGAGAGGACGGTGTAATAACTTCTAAGAGGACGGTGTAATAACTTCTGAGAGGACGACGTAATAACTTCTGAGAGGACGGCGTAATAACTTCTGAGAGGACGGCGTAATAACTTCTGAGATGACGGTGTAATAACTTCTGAGAGGACGGTGTAATAACTTCTGAGAGGATGGCGTAATAACTTCTGAGAGGACGGCGTAATAACTTCTGAGAGGACGGTGTAATAACTTCTGAGAGGACGGCGTAATAACTTCTGAGAGGACGGCGTAATAACTTCTGAGAGGATGGCGTAATAACTTCTGAGAGGACGGCGTAATAACTTCTGAGAGGACGGTGTAATAACTTGGAATGAAATGTGGGTTGCGTTTGGCACAGGAGAAAACTTGCGCTAGGTCTCTTTTCCTTCTGTATGTTTTCGTAATATAGGTCTCGGAGTTCTGGTACCAGCTTGGTTGCCATTTGATGTGCATTTACAATTGCGTTAGTTTCTATTCCATAGTGCTGGTTGTCTGGAAATTGGGAAGTTTACGACAAATTTGCACTAAATGACGTTCTGTAATCGTGCCTTAAACAAGTATTGTTACACATTCGTGAAACAGTTGGGCCGAGCATTTATGATTAATTTCCTGAAGGCGATTTCCGAAGAATTGCCACGTCTCGGACGCGCCTGTGAACCTGATTGATTTGTCGGGACAACGTCTTCCGTTCGCTGTAGGCGATGGCGCTGAAAGGTCTCATTGGTCGATAAACAATGGAATTCAACAACAACGTCCATGTTGTGTGAAACTACTATGGCACTTCGATGCCACACCGACATTAGTGCGCCAATCCCGAGGCGAACGTTTTTTGACATTTAAACATGTGGAGCCAGCCAGCAACTAGACATTTAAACATGTGGTACCAGCCAGCAACTAGACATTTAAACATGTGGAGCCAACCAGCAACTAGACATTTAAACATGTGGAGCCAGCCAGCAACTAGACATTTAAACATGTGGTACCAGCCAGCAACTAGACATTTAAACATGTGGAGCCAGCCAGCAACTAGACATTTAAACATGTGGAGCCAACCAGCAACTAGACATTTAAACATGTGGTACCAACCAGCAACTAGACATTTAAACATGTGGTACCAGCCAGCAACTAGACATTTAAACATGTGGAGCCAACCAGCAACTAGACATTTAAACATGTGGAGCCAGCCAGCAACTAGACATTTAAACATGTGGTACCAGCCAGCAACTAGACATTTAAACATGTGGAGCCAACCAGCAACTAGACATTTAAACATGTGGAGCCAGCCAGCAACTAGACATTTAAACATGTGGAGCCAACCAGCAACTAGACATTTAAACATGTGGAGCCAGCCAGCAACTAGACATTTAAACATGTGGAGCCAACCAGCAACTAGACATTTAAACATGTGGAGCCAGCCAGCAACTAGACATTTAAACATGTGGAGCCAACCAGCAACTAGACATTTAAACATGTGGAGCCAGCCAGCAACTAGACATTTAAACATGTGGTACCAGCCAGCAACTAGACATTTAAACATGTGGAGCCAACCAGCAACTAGACATTTAAACATGTGGAGCCAGCCAGCAACTAGACATTTAAACATGTGGTACCAGCCAGCAACTAGACATTTAAACATGTGGAGCCAGCCAGCAACTAGACATTTAAACATGTGGTGCCAGCCAGCAACTAGACATTTAAACATGTGGTACCAGCCAGCAACTAGACATTTAAACATGTGGAGCCAGCCAGCAACTAGACATTTAAACATGTGGAGCCAACCAGCAACTAGACATTTAAACATGTGGTGCCAGCCAGCAACTAGACATTTAAACATGTGGTGCCAGCCAGCAACTAGACATTTAAACATGTGGAGCCAGCCAGCAACTAGACATTTAACCATTTGGAGCCAGCCAGCAACTAGACATTTAAACATGTGGAGCCAGCCAACAACTAGACATTTAAACATGTGGTACCAGCCAGCAACTAGACATTTAAACATGTGCGCTGCATTGGCACTTTATTCGTATGATATGAATCCGGAAGTACATTAATAAAGATGTGTCTCCAGGTCAGTGCAATCGGCAAGAAATGACGCGGATCAGATAGTTGTTGTGACGCGCAACCAGCAAACGAATGTCCCCGTGACACTACAGATGAATGTCCCCGTGACACTACAGACGAATGTCCCCGTGACACTACAGACGACATCAATACTCAAGTAATGGTAAGAGAGAGCATTTTCCCTGACTGCGGCGATTGTTTGCATTGTCAGAGGGAACTTTCTAAGAATCGTTTACTTTCTAAGAATCGTTTACTTTCTAAGAATCGCTTTCATTGAGATTATAAAATTAAAGCTGTTGGATTGTCGTGTAATAAGACTGTCGTATAAGTGCAGACTATTTTGTCTGAATTAGTTTAGTCTGGAACAGTTTAGTCCGGAGCAGTTTATTCCAGAGCAGTTTAGGTGGGAACATTTTAGTCCTGAGCAGTTTAGTCCAGAGCAGTTTAGTACGTAGGAGTTTAGTTTGGAACAGTTTAGTCCGAAGAAGTTTAGTCCAGAAGAGCTTAGTATGGAACAGTTTAGTGTGGAGCAGTTTTGTCCAGAGGAGTTTAGTCCAGAGCAGTTTAGTCAGGAGCAATTTAGTCCGGAGCAGTTTAGTCGAGCGCATACATGAAGTTCATACACGAAGTTCATACATGAAGTTCATACACTAAGTTCATACATGAAGTTCATACACGAAGTTCATACATGAAGTTCATACACTAAGTTCATACATGAAGTTCATACATGAAGTTCATACACTAAGTTCATACATGAAGTTCATACATGATTTCAGACCTGAATTCAGAAATGAGTTCAGACATCAATTGAGATTTAAGTTCAAACATGAGTTTAGACGTGAGTTCTAACATGTGTCGTGGCCTCCACTGCCTGGTCCAAGTCGACATCAATAGAACATGTGTCGTGGCCTCCACGGCCTGGTCCAAGTCCACATCAATAGAACATGTGTCATGGCCTCCACTGCCTGGTCCAAGTCCACATCAATAGAACATGTGTCGTGGCCTCCACTGCCTGGTCCAAGTCGACATCAATAGAACATGTGTCGTGGCCTCCACTGCCTGGTCCAAGTCGACATCAATAGAACATGTGTCGTGGCCTCCACTGCCTGGTCCAAGTCGACATCAATAGAACATGTGTCGTGGCCTCCACTGCCTGGTCCAAGTCGACATCAATAGAACATGTGTCGTGGCCTCCACTGCCTGGTCCAAGTCCACATCAATAGAACATGTGTCATGGCCTCCACTGCCTGGTCCAAGTCCACATCAATAGAACATGTGTCATGGCCTCCACTGCCTGGTCCAAGTCCACACCAATAGAACATGTGTCATGGCCTCCACTGCCTGGTCCAAGTCCACATCAATAGAACATGTGTCGTGGCCTCCACTGCCTGGTCCAAGTCCACATCAATAGAACATGTGTCGTGGCCTCCACTGCCTGGTCCAAGTCGACATCAATAGAACATGTGTCGTGGCCTCCACTGCCTGGTCCAAGTCCACATCAATAGAACATGTGTCGTGGCCTCCACTGCCTGGTCCAAGTCCACATCAATAGAACATGTGTCGTGGCCTCCACTGCCTGGTCCAAGTCCACATCAACAGAACAGCCGCAGGGTGTGTAATGAGATATGGGGCAAACAAACGGAGGGTGGTAAAAGATAACGACAATAACAGTCATTACGAATAAAAACACGTTCTTAGATGAGACGTGTTCAGCGGCCACAGACACAGTCGATTACCTGTCTCAAGTCATACGTGATCAGCGGCCACGGACACAGTCGATTACCTGTCTCAAGTCATACGTAATCAGCGGCCACAGACACAGTCGATTACCTGTCTCAAGTCATACGTGATCAGCGGCCACGGACACAGTCGATTACCTGTCTCAAGTCATACGTAATCAGCGGCCACGGACACAGTCGATTACCTGTCTCAAGTCATACGTGATCAGCGGCCACGGACACAGTCGATTACCTGTCTCAAGTCATACGTGATGTCAAGTATCGATACACTTCAAGTACATTTCATTCATCATTGACAAAACTGTAAAATGTATCATGCATTATCTGCTGATATCTGATATATTTGCGAGGGTTATCTGCAGTTATTAATAAATGTCTGGCTGCGGCAAACCACGACGAAATAATCGACTGCATCCATCAACGTATCCATTGAGCATAGTTTCGAATTGTTGCTAAAAAATACCAACGTAACACGTGTTGTTGTTTGGAAGGGCGCAGGTGTACGGAACTACTTCACAACGAGCAATAATACGTTGTATACGATACGTGCGTCTAAATAGGTGAGAATTGAACGTCGAACTCGACACCGAAACATCAAACATCGACCACAGGCACGTCTCACAACTATGTCACATTAATAGTTGTTGTCTGTTTCTCTGATACAATCACGATATGTTGGACTACGTTGTACGCACTGAAGGCTTTCGTATGTGACAATGAATCTAGGGTTTCACGGAAAACAATGACACACACACACGCACGCACGCACGCACGCACGCACGCACGCACGCACGCACGCACGCACGCACGCACGCACGCACGCACGCACGCACGCACCACGCACGCACGCACGCACGCACCACGCACGCACGCACGCACGCAAGCACGCACGCACGCACACACACACACACCTGCCGATTGACGTAAAAGAAACTCGACGGAATGGAATTCGCACAGTGATTGTAGCTTGATTGAATGCTTCCCAGAAAAGTGGACTTTGTGTTTGAAGGAGCAGTCGTGTCGTGGCCGATGTTTCCATCATGTGTTTGAAGGAGCAGTCGTGCGGTGGCCGATGTTTCCATCATGTGTTTGAAGGAGCAGTCGTGTCGTGGCCGATGTTTCCATCATGTGTTTGAAGGAGAAGTCGTGTCGTGGCTGATGTTTCCATCATGTGTTTGAAGGAGCAGTCGTGTCGTGGCCGATGTTTCCACCATGTGTTTGAAGGAGCAGTCGTGTCGTGGCCGATGTTTCCACCATGTGTTTGAAGGAGCAGTCGTGTCGTGGCCGATGTTTCCATCATGTGTTTGAAGGAGCAGTCGTCTCGTGGCCGATGTTTCCATCATGTGTTTGAAGGAGCAGTCGTGTCGTGGCCGATGTTACCATCATGTGTTTGAAGGAGCAGTCGTGCCGTGGCCGATGTTTGCATCATGTGAACTATGCAACTTTGAACATGCATTTTGGTTGTCTCCTCCCTGCAGCACACGGCCGCGCAGTTGTTGAGTATCGGCTCTTAACCGGGGTACAAAATTCTCACCGCAACTTTAACAAGATTTAACAAGATTTGCCATCCAAGCCAAAGGCCCAGATGGCAAGTGGACAAGGAAGCAATTGGCTTATCGAGAGTCCAACAATGTTCATCTACTTATAGCCCGCCCTCCTGAGATATGTGTCAACCTTGTTTTTAAACATATTCACGCTGCTAACTTGGGCAAGTTCGTTTAAACCTGAATGTCCATCTCCCCGTCAACATCAAGCGGAAACCGCCAAGTTGTCGTTCGGTAATGGATTCCATTCTTGCACGGGCGCATTAGTGTCGCATGACTGCCTTGAGTAGATCTCATCGCTACTCGTCTGTCTACTTTTACACACCAGGACAAGGTAATCACCAGGTTGCAAATTCCACTGTACTATATGTGATATTGATAACGTGCAGAAAACAGGACCGCAGACAACATTTTCAAACGACCGACGGACTTTATTATTATTTTAGAGAGTAGGAATATCTAACATCTGCTCACCCATCGTGATCGACGGACACGGTTCACTGACCACGGCTAGTCAATTATAACACTATTATTGTTGTTCTGCAAGCCTCCTGGAGATGACGCTCCTCTAAAGACCTCCCAAGCGAAACTTGCAATCACTCGCGCCCCGTTATTACACGCGAAACATTACGAGTTTTTTTAACTTAAATACTGCTCTAGCGCATGTGTGATCGCAGGGCTGCTGACAGCAATGTTGTTTGAACACTGATGGTGTTGTATGGGGCATGGCAGTGTTGTTGTTTGAACACTGGTGGTGTTGTATGGGGCATGGCAGTGTTGTTGTTTGAACACTGATGGTGTTGTATGTAGCACGGCAGTGTTGTTGTTTGAACACTGATGGTGTTGTATGGGGCATGGCAGTGTTGTTGTTTGAACACTGATGGTGTTGTATGTAGCACGGCAGTGTTGTTGTTTGAACACTGATGGTGTTGTATGGGGCATGGCAGTGTTGTTGTTTGAACACTGGTGGTGTTGTATGGGGCACGGCAGTGTTGTTGTTTGAACACTGATGGTGTTGTATGGGGCACGGCAGTGTTGTTGTTTGAACACTTATGGTGTTGTATGGGGCATGGCAGTGTTGTTGTTTGAACACTGGTGGTGTTGTATGGGGCACGGCAGTGTTGTTGTTTGAACACTGATGGTGTTGTATGGGGCACCTCAGTGTTGTTGTTTGAACACTGATGGTGTTGTATGGGGCATGGCAGTGTTGTTGTTTGAACACTGATGGTGTTGTATAGGGCATGGTAATGTTGTTGTTTGAACACTGATGGTGTTGTATGTTTCTGCCTTGATACTTTGGTGTTGCAGTTGTGCTGGTTAGACACAATGTGTGATCAGGTGTATGACCACTGGTAGTCGCCTTGCTGTGTGTACATCAATACAAGGATCATAGGTGGAAGAAGCAAACAAACAATCAGTAAATCCCACCGGGCTCATTTCAGGAGAAGTTCCCAAACATAATAAAATATTATTTCAAACATAACACCTCGCGTAAATGCACCTTTATATGCACATTGATACAAGAATTGAGAATGACACCAGGAAGATATGGACACACTTGGATCATGTGCTGAGAATGACACAAGAAAGAAACAGACGGACACACTTGGGTCATGTGCTGAGAATGACACCAAAAAGAAGAGGACACATTTGGGTCATGTGCTGAGAATGACAAAAGGAAGAAGAGACGGACTTACTTGGGTCACGTGCTGAGAATGACACCAGAAAGAAAGAGACAGACACACTTGGGTCGTGTGCTGAGAATGACACCAGAAAGAAAGAGACGGACATATGTGGGTCATGTGCCGAGAATGACACCAGAAAGAAAGAGACAGACACACTTGGGTCATGTGCCGAGAATGACACCAGAAAGAAAGAGACGAACACATGTGGGTCATGTGCCGAGAATGACACCAGAAAGAAAGAGACAGACACACTTGGGTCATGTGCCGAGAATGACACCAGAAAGAAGAGACGGACACACTTGGCTCATGTGCCGAGAATGACACCAGAAAGAAAGAGACCAACACACTTGGGTCATGTGCCGAGAATGACACCAGAAAGAAGAGACGGACACACTTGGCTCATGTGCCGAGAATGACACCAGAAAGAAAGAGACCAACACACTTGGGTCATGTGCCGAGAATGACACCAGAAAGAAGAGACGGACACACTTGGCTCATGTGCCGAGAATGACACCAGAAAGAAAGAGACCAACACACTTGGGTCATGTGCCGAGAATGACACCAGAAAGAAGAGACGGACACACTTGGTTCATGTGCCGAGAATGACACCAGAAAGAAAGAAACGAACGCATGTGGGTCATGTGCTGAGAATGACACCAGAAAGAAAGAGACGGACAAACTTGGGTCATGTGCCGAGAATGACACCAGAAAGAAAGAAACAAACACATGTGGGTCATGTGCCGAGAATGACACCAGAAAGAAAGAGGCGGACACACTTGGGTCATGTGCCGCGAATGAAACCAGAAAGAAAGAGACGAACACATGTGGGTCATGTGCCGAGAATGACACCAGACAGAAAGAGACAGACACACTTGGGTCATGTGCCGAGAATGACACCAGAAAGAAGAGACGGACAAAATTGGGTCATGTGCCGAGAATGACACCAGAAAGAAAGAGACGAACACATGTGGGTCATGTGCCGAGAATGACACCAGACAGAAAGAGACAGACACACTTGGGTCATGTGCCGAGAATGACACCAGAAAGAAGAGACGGACAAAATTGGGTCATGTGCCGAGAATGACACCAGAAAGAAAGAGACGAACACATGTGGGTCATGTGCCGAGAATGACACCAGACAGAAAGAGACAGACACACTTGGGTCATGTGCCGAGAATGACACCAGAAAGAAGAGACGGACAAAATTGGGTCATGTGCCGATAATGACACCAGAAAGAAAGAGACGAACACATGTGGGTCATGTGCCGAGAATGACACCAGAAACAAAGAGACGAACACATGTGGGTCATGTGCCGAGAATGACACCAGAAAGAAAGAGACCGACACACTTGGGTCATGTGCCGAGAATGACACCAGAAAGAAAGAGACGAACACATGTGGGTCATGTGCCGAGAATGACACCAGAAAGAAAGAGACAGACACACTTGGGTCATGTGCCGAGAATGACACCAGAAAGAAGAGACGGACAAAATTGGGTCATGTGCCGAGAATGACACCAGAAAGAAAGAGACGAACACATGTGGGTCATGTGCCGAGAATGACACCAGACAGAAAGAGACAGACACACTTGGGTCATGTGCCGAGAATGACACCAGAAAGAAGAGACGGACAAAATTGGGTCATGTGCCGAGAATGACACAAGAAAGAAAGAGACGAACACATGTGGGTCATGTGCCGAGAATGACACCAGAAAGAAAGAGACGAACACATGTGGGTCATGTGCCGAGAATGACACCAGAAAGAAAGAGACGGACACATGTGGGTCATGTGCCGAGAATGACACCAGAAAGAAAGAGACGAACACATGTGGGTCATGTGCCGAGAATGACACCAGAAAGAAAGAGACCGACACACTTGGGTCATGTGCCGAGAATGACACCAGAAAGAAAGAGACGAACACATGTGGGTCATGTGCCGAGAATGACACCAGAAAGAAAGAGACAGACACACTTGGGTCATGTGCCGAGAATGACACCAGAAAGAAGAGCCGGACACACTTGGCTCATGTGCTGAGAATGACACCAGAAAGAAAGAGACGAACACATGTGGGTCATGTGCCGAGAATGACACCAGAAAGAAAGAGACGAACACACTTGGGTCATGTGCCGAGAATGACACCAGAAAGAAGAGACGGACACACTTGGCTCATGTGCCGAGAATGACACCAGAAAGAAAGAGACAGACACACTTGGGTCATGTGCCGAGAATGACACCAGAAAGAAGAGACGGACACACTTGGGTCATGTGCCGAGAACGACACTAGAAAGAAAGAGACGAACACATGTGGGTCATGTGCCGAGAATGACACCAGAAAGAAAGAAACGAACACATGTGGCTCATGTGCTGAGAATGACACCAGAAAGAAAGAGACGAACACATGTGGGTCGTGTGCCGAGAATGACACCAGAAAGAAAGAGACGAACACATGTGGGTCATGTGCCGAGAATGACACCAGAAAGAAAGAGACGAACACATGTGGGTCATGTGCCGAGAACGACACCAGAAAGAAGAGGCGGACGCACTTGGGTCATGTGCTGAAAATGGCACCAGAAAGAAAGACACACGCACGCACGCACGCACGCACGCACGCACGCACGCACGCACGCACGCACGCACGCACGCACGCACGCACGCACGCACGCACGCACGCACGCACGCACGCACGCACGCACGCACGCACACACACACACACACACACACATGTAATACGATCGTTAAATATGCAATATCACAGCAGTAAAACCCAATACGTGGAAAAAAGAAATGTCTTTAGTAGCTTTTTGAATTGCGGGTGGTTGCCGTTTCCACGTATGTTGGCAATTTATCCCACAGAGTGGGGCCAACTCAGGCAAATACTCGGCGGCCGAAACGTTCCAAGTTGACTCGTGGCACGGGAGAGGTAGCCCGCCGGCAGAGCGTAGGCAGCGTCGTGGTGCGTATTGGTGCAGCAGTGCAGCAAGGTACTCTGGTTTGCCTTCGTAGAGTGCCTTGTGCACAAGGACGAGTATCTTGTACAAGTTGTACTCAATTCTTCTCTTAACGGCAGCCAGTGTAGTTGCCGCTGTATTGTTGTCATGGCAATGCGAGCCGCTGACAGCTGAACCAGGAAAAGGGAATGCCTATAACAACTCTGAAAAGAACCTTCTTGTTTTTCTTCATGGAGATTGTATGCTCGCAAAACAGGGAAGCGTTGTAAGCAAACAAAAACTAGACGGGATGACTCCTGGAGATCAGGACTTAGTACACAGACAACCTGTCAGAGTCAGTCAGACGTGCTGTCAAACTACTGTAACTCAACCGATGATCGACGTCACTAGGTGTTTCCAACTCGGGGGGCTAGAAAAGTGTTTCACATACTCTATGGAGAGACACATGAGACACAAACGCTTTGATGTGTTATTTTCTATGGGTATGAATTGGTTAACTTTATCAGGAAATACATACTAACGTGATATGACACAAGACAATGCGCGCAAACATGTCTGGTCGTCGTCACTGCGCCAAAGCACCACTACCTAGAGTATACTCTTAAACTTTAAGACCAAAAACACTGGACTGCGTTTCTATTTTTATTCTGGGACAAAGTTCAAATCCATAGTTCGCGAGGATGCTACAACAATACCGCTTCATTGGTGGCCGACACACATCGCGTGTGTAACCGTACCTGTCTACCGGACAATGTGCACAAATCTACGTTGACAAGTCAGACAATATTCCTTTTAATAGCTGGCTTCGTGCGACATACTATATCTCAGGCACCATCGTTGACACGCAACCTCCTTTCTTCCGTGCACCTCTACGTTCTGTCCTGGTCTTAGTATCCAAATTCGGAGGCACACTCGGCTGAGCGGACTTCCTTGACCTAGAAACCTGATTTGTATCGTCGCCAATAGGAGCACTTCAATATGACAGACCGAGAGCACGGCGTGCATTATGCCGGTATAGAGTGTCAAGTAAAAGAACAAATAACATGAATGTGTGTGTGTGTGTGTGTGTGTGTGTGTGTGTGTGTGTGTGTGTGTGTGTGTGTGTGTGTGTGTGTGTGTGTGTGTGTGTGTGTGTGCGTGTGTATGTGTGTGCGTGTGTGTGTACGTGCGTGTGTGTGCGTTTGTGTTTTTTGATGACTTTACAGAAGTCGTTCAACACAAACAACAATACGTCTCTCCCCAAAGCTGTCGTGCTTACAATAACAAACAAGTAGGCCTTATAGCGAGATCACGTGGACTAAACTGCATGTGTTCTTCAAGGTGACTCTGTCTGTCCTAGATGTGAACTCAACCAACGTGGGATTCCTGTACCGCTTCAAAACTGTCTGTGAACTCCGGCGATGAAAGATAACGCATATTCATTTCATCGATTAGCAAAGTCGGTCAAAGTGAATGTCTGGGGGTCACACAATACGTATATATATATATATATATATATATATATATATATATATATATATATATATATATATATATATATATATATATATATATATATATATATATATATATATTAAGAATAATAAAGGTCCTAATACTGATCCTTGTGGTACCCCACTCAAAACTGCCTTCCAGCTTAAAACCTCCCCATCTACTACAACACCTCAGTCAATACATCTCATAAGCATTTTGTAAGATTATATAATTAAATCCGCTCTCTTCCTCAACCGTTCCCTTCCGTTCCCCTTCCATTCATTCCACGTGTCCAGCCCACTTTAGCAGGCTCCTCACCAGCTTCCTCCTGACATTTCCTTTCACACAACCTCCTCCCTCAGCTCCTCCAGTCTTCCCTTGTCCATTCCTTTCACTCCCGCAGTTCGCCTCACCCACTTACTTTCGCAAACTTGTAGTTTTCCCCATCGCTGTGGTTTCTGGACCGTATAAGTAGGGAAAATATATTGGGATAAGTATACCTTTTTGTGACATGCCGTTATACCCCAATGACTGCAGGCCAGGAATGTATCACATGTCGCTGGTCAACTCGTGACATGGTACAGCTGGAAATGGCTAAATATAGGTAATAATTTATATCCAAGACGCATTACCTCCCGGTATGTTACGTTGTTATAACGCGGCGCAGTACATAACCAACATGTTGAAGGCTTTTCGCCCGGTTCATAATTTCGCCAGAACAGTAGCATATATACTTTTCTAACGTGATACCATTTTCTTACTATGAATCCAAAGAATTGCAGAAACCGCGTCCATTTTCGTTCCATCAGTTAGCATTCTGGATATTAACACCAATCTCAAGAAATGCAAACATTTTGGCCGAAAATGTGTACGCAATTTTACAGAGTGAAGCATATTTCTATCGAATATTCCTATTGAATATTATATCCTTGCATTCATATGTGCCATGAATGAATTCCAGCCGCGAAGAATGCTTTTCGACACTCGAGAAATACGCGTGATTGCAGACGTTTTATCGTGCACATTAATGTAAAACGGATCGGCAGCTCATTCCACGCCATTTGGGAAACAGACATTCAACTGTTATCAGTAATTCGCATGCAAGAACCTTCTGCCATTCGCACTTTCCAGTCGCTTTTGATAATCACATATATGGCAACAACAATGTCACACGCATACGCAACTGAATATAGCCTGATAAAAACAACGATTCTCTGCAGGCTATCTGATCGGTATAAGATTCCGGCCGTTTACACGCGAGTTCACACGAACTACGGTTTTAAAGACGGTCGCACACGAAGGTATTCACGCTGCCTGTCAGCCCCGCGGCAAACACGTCGGCTCTGATCGGAGGCGATAAATGTCTAGTCAGCATTGTGACCGTAATTTCTTGACAGACTCCATCAAGGGATGGCACGGTGAGCAATGAACACCTCTTGAGTCTCGACAGACTCTGTCAAGGTGTGGCATGGTGAGCAATGAACACCTCTTGAATCTCGTCAGACTCTGTCAAGGTGTGGCACGGTGAGCAATGAACACCTCTTGAGTCTCGACAGACTCCATCAAGGTGTGGCACGGTGAGCAATGAACACCTCTTGAGTCTCGACAGACTCTGTCAAGGTGTGGCACAGTGAGCAATGAACACCTCTTGAGTCTCGACAGACTCCATCAAGGTGTGGCACGGTGAGCAATGAACACCTCTTGAGTCTCAACAGACTCTGTCAAGGTGTGGCACGGTGCACAATGAACACCTCTTGAGCCTTGACATACTCTGTCAAGGTGTGGCACGGTGCGCAATGAACACCTCTTGAGTCTTGACAGACTCCATCAAGTTGTGGCAAGGTGAGCAATGAACACCTCTTGAGTCTTGACAGACTCCATCAAGGTGTGGCACGGTGCGCAATGAACGCCTCTTGAGTCTTGACAGACTCCATCAAGGTGTGGCACGGTGCGCAATGAACACCTCTTGAGTCTTGACAGACTCCATCAAGGTGTGGCACAGTGAGCAATGAACACCTCTTGAGTCTTGACAGACTCCATCAAGGTGTGGCACGGTGCGCAATGAACACCTCTTGAGTCTTGACAGACTCCATCAAGGTGTGGCACAGTGAGCAATGAACACCTCTTGAGTCTTGACAGACTCCATCAAGGTGTGGCATGGTGAGCAATGAACACCTCATAAGTCTTGACAGACTCCATCAAGGTATGGCACGGTGCGCAATGACCACCTTTTGAGTCTTGACAGACTCCACCAAGGTGTGGCACGGTGCGCAATGAACACCTCTTGAGTCTCGACAGACTCTGTCAAGGTGCGCAATGTATGCCTCACCTCACCGTCGAATTGTTTTACTTCTCTTGGAGTGAAATAGTGGTACCACTCCGAAGTAACATGTAGTAGCAAAACTTCGCCAACGGCGGCAATGTGCTGGCTACGTCGTAGGTACACCACTTAGAGCTGTCAATTCCCACAGCGTGGACGTTTAATCCTGTCATATCCAAGTCACACTGTAAACATGTGCAGAACGACGGGGCTGTACAGACACAACAACATGTGCAGACCGACGGGGCTGTACAGACACAACAACATTGCAACATTGCACTAAAACGAGATCAAACATGGATGGATCAATAAAAATATATACAAAAGAAAAAAAATTATAAATAAATAAGTAAAAAGTGATTTATCTATCTATCTGGTGGTCATGGTAACCAGGAAAAAACGCTACGCCCTACAAGATACATCACCATACATCATCAGTTTCTTGAACTAGCATTGAGAACATCGTGGCTGAATACTTTCTTTATATGTTGTTGGTATGAACAATATGTCAGAGGGAGAACTGTAAAATGTTTTCAGCAGTCCAAACAGCACTACGTAAACATACCTTACATAACGCCGCCACGTGCATCTAAATACGTTACACGGGCGAGGACGTCGTGACGAAGTGCGTGACTGGACGAGCGCCGTGCATCTAAATACGTTACACGGGCGAGGACGTCGTGACGAAGTGCGTGACTGGATGAGAGCCGTGCAGATAACACCAGCACCCGTTGAATCTTTGACACCTGTAATCACTGTCATAAGTTTTGGTGTCACCACTAACAATCATTAGACATCTACACCCCTTGACAAAATGACATACTCTATCTTGGGTGTTTGTTAGCCAGGGGAATAAAAAATGTTGTGTCTGCAATAGCCTGTGATCTGTATCATCTACCGATATACATGATTGGAAATTTATATTTACCATGGCACACACATGTTAAAAAACTGGAAATTAATTCCAACTGAAACGAAACTAATACAATCCTTAAGTAATAAGACTTTCTCTGTTTAAAATAGTGATTGTAACAAACATTTTATATAAATTAGGGATTATAAACGCAGAATTCCACATTCATTACACTGACATAATTGAGGGTTCTGCATTTAGCAAATGTGGATTTTTACAGAGCTAGCAAAAACAAAATGCAGTTACACTTTTATTTTTCAGATGGGTAGCGTGTGCGTGCGTGCGTGCATGTGCGTTAACAGCATGTAATAATGTTTATAAAGACAATGCTGTGTTGTTAATGTATTATTTTAATATAAAATGCATACAAAAAGTACAATATGCAATCGGCTGCTGCCATTAGGATATGAACAAGCATTTAGTCATTCAGTTTCTTAATCATATCACATGTATCTGATTATGGCAGAGGCAAGTTTAGCTTGAGTATTGTAACTGACAAACACATCACACAAGTACAGCTTGAGTATTGTAACTGACAAACACATCACACTTACACACATTGGCATTTAGCACAAAATCATCAGCTTTGTTTAACTGACGTAACAAATATAATTTCTTATAGCATTTTTTTTGCCCATTATAACTTCCTGTTGGAAATGTAACTGCAGTATATTTAAGATTTTTACAAGATTTCACAAGATAGCCATCCCAAACTACAAGTTCAAGATGGCAAGTGGACAAGGAAGCCATTGGACTATCAAGAGTCCAACAATTGTATCATCTTTGTATAGCCCGCCCTTATCATATATTTGTCAATTCTATTTTTAAACATATTCACACTACTAGCATTAACACAATCATTTGAAAGTTTGTTCCATTCATTTATCACTCACTGTGAGAAAGAGTACTTTGTCAAGTCCAACATACACTGTTCCATGGCTAATGCTGCTTTGTGTCCTCTGGTTCTACTGCCTTCATTAAGTTTGCAGAACATTTTCCTATCAATATATATATACAGTCGCGCCTCGTTATAACGCGGTAGTCGGGGTCCACGACTTCGAACCGCGTTGTAAGCGAGGCGCGTTAGGTGTTCTCGTATCTGCCACCAGGGAGCTACTAAACAACAGCGATCGCCGCCCGCTGCACCAAGTCCATGAACCCTGTCGAAGCCCCGTGTGCTTGCAGCATTGTCTTATACGGCAATGTGCAGTTTGTGGAACTTATTAAACGCGTATACTAGCATCAACGTGTATTATTTTTAAATGTCACACCCTCTTGACTCTTGAACTGAATAAAACACATGTACGTATTCCGTTATGGAATAGATATACTACGATGATGATGTACTGGACCAACAGGCCTACGAATCGAAAATAATAACCTGGACCTGAGCAGCCGAAAACGTATATGATTTGACAAACGTAGCATGTAAGCTGATAAAACACCGAAAAAGACAATAGGTAGAATTAATAATTGTTTCACTTCGTCTGTCAACCGATCTCGACCGAAGCATAAATTTATTACGCACCACTTAACATCGATTCATCATTTCATATGCGGATGACGAATTCGTATTTTCGCCACCGGTATTCCTTGGGTGAGGAATTTGGCATGTTGGTTTCGCGTAGCGAAAACGATTAAATTTACGATGTAACGGAACCATGTAATTTCACCCAAGTGTTATATTGGTACTGCATGTTAAATGCATTTAAAACGGTTGATCTGATTCTTACGCGAGGCATATTTGTGAATCTCGATTGCAATTTACAAACCGTCGAAGCGAAGCCAGCGACAGCGATTGGTGTCGGCGGCAGCGCAAAACAAACAACACGTTGATACTCGTTCATTGACATTGTTCACCTAATGTTTCTTGAGAATTGTCAAAGCAATTCTAAGTAGGTTTAAGCGGGCCCATTTGACATTTTCCCCTGGCGGCAGAAATTCGGGGTCCACGACCGACCGCGTTATATCCGAATCCGCGTAATAACGGGGCGCGTTATAACGAGGCGCGACTGTATATATATATACATGTATATATATATATATAATATATATAATATATATATATATATATATATATATATATATATATATATATATATATATATATATATATATATATATATTGATAGGAATATGTTCTGCAAACTTATTTTCTTACCATTTAACCAATTCATCTAGATCATCATGTAAACTTTATCTGTATCATTTGTAACCTTTCTGGATACTTTTGTGTCGTCTGGAAATTTCAGCACTTTGGTAAACATGTCATCTTCCAAATAATTTATATACATTCAAAATAGTATAGGTCCCGATACTGATCCCAGTGGTACCACACAAAACATATTTCCAGTTTGAAATCTCACCATCTACTATTACTCTCTGTCTTCTAAGTAGACAACACCCACCAGTGACCCATCATCTACCCACTTTGTAATTTCTTCCAAAAAGCATAATTAGCTAGACATAACCTTGCTTTTAGGATCCCATGTTGAGATGTATTTATTAATTTGTTTTACAATGAATTCTACCATGTGGTCTCTAATTAATGTTTCTAGTAATTTGCTTACAACTGATGTTAAACTCACTGGTCTGTAATGTATTCTTTCTTCTGGTGACAAAGTATACACTTTTGCAAGTGGTGTACTAATTTGCTCTATAATTTTCTTAAGCAGTTTTGGGGGCATTCCATCAACTCCATGTGATTTATCTTAATTTTCTTTGCCATCAATCCAGGAGTTCTATACACCTACAGCATCTGTTTGTGAGCAATATTTCTAATAGCTTCTTTTGACAGGTGAATCTTCCTGGACCTTTCCCCTTTTTTTCTTAATGGAACAAATATCTCAGTAATGCCTCCAATCTCATATTTTAAACAAGTTAAGCATTTTGTTGCTGTATTGATCTTTAGCAAATTAATCATTCCAATCTATATTCCCTAGATATGCATTTCTTTATATTTGCCTTTGTTGAAGTTCCTCTATCATATCCCCCGTTTTGAAAGGTAACCAAACAAGTTCTAAAGCACGCTCTTCATAGTAGTAATTACAATTAGCCTTTAGGTGGGAGTTCAACACTGACAAAGAGCAGGAGTCTTGTGTGAAGATGATGACAGATGCTATGATATCCCCGTTTTGAAAGTCACATCAGTGGAGCATATGTGTAGTGGTGTGATGACGTCATTGAATAAAGAACTATCTAACAGAGAGGTGGTCTCGATCGATTAATTCATACCTGGTAGTATCATGGTAGCTTAGTAGAAAAGACATAGTTAGCAAGTATATTAGCCTAAAGTGTTCATTTGAACACAAAAACAACCTTATTCAAGGCTCACGTGGCAATCAGATTAAGTCTAAATTTTGTGATGGCGCCATGCGAACAGCAGGTAAAGGCCACCAGGCATTTCATATGCAGCAGTTGTAGCAACTGGGTGGACTTCATCAAGTCTGGGTGTGGGAAGTCCTGGGTTGAGGTTCAGGCGGATAGTTTTGAGTGTAGGGGATGTACGAGGATGAAGGAACTTGAGGTGGAGTTAAACAGCTAAGGCTGCTCGTTGTGGAAGTGGTGGGAAGGGAGCAGGTGGGTTGTGCCAGTGGTTCTGGTGGGGGGACATTAGATGATAAAGTGGGGGAAGACGATGAGAGAGATGCTAGGGAGAGCTCACCTCAGCCTGGGAGGAGGCTGAGAGAAGGTAAGGTGACAGGTCGTAGGGAGACAGGACGTAAGGAGACGGGACATAGGGGGACAGGACGAAAGGAAATGAGAAGGAAAGAAATGGGAGAGAAGACAAAGGGATTGAAAGAAAGGGGAGTGGGGGAGACAGTAGCGAAGGAGTCGGGGGGGAAAGGAGACGGAGGTGCTATTCCGAGGCAGTGATAGGAGGTGAGAAAGAGAGCGAGGGTGTTTGTGGGGGACTCAATAGTTAGGAAGATCAACAGAGTCTTAAACAAGGGAGATGACGTTGTAGTTTGCTTGCCTGGAGCCAAAATACAGGTGATAACTGAGAGGGTAGAAAACATTGTAGGTTCAGGAAAGGGTGGATCTGTTTTAGTACACATAGGAACAAATGACGTAGAGAGGGAGGGTACAACTGCCATACAGGAATTTGGTCAGAACACTAAAGCAGACATGGGTTGAGCAGGTAATACTCAGGGATTCTACCAGTAATAGGAAGGAGGGGTCATAGATATCGAAATTGCCAGGGGATGGCAATTAACATGTTAGTCGAGAAGCTATTTAGGGAAGAGGAAGTTGGTTTTGTGGATTTGTGGGGAAGTTTTGTTGGAAGGGCTGATATGTACATGAAGGACGGGCTTCATCTAAGTGGAAAGAGGGCAGCAGTATTTGCGGATGGACTCACAGCAGCAGTAGACAGTGGCATGGGTAGCATAACTAATATTTTTGGTAGTCAACACTATTTAAACTAGAAGCGCAGGGGGTTACTTAGAGATGCCTCAAGCAGGACAAGAGGCTACTAGTACAGATAAACCAATAACAAAATGTCAGAAAAACATGTCTGAAGCAGGTTATAGATGCATGTGTTTAAATGCTAGGAGTACAGTAAATAAGAAAAATGAATTAAACATTATGGTAGAAGATATTGACCCTCATATAATTGGTATTACCGAATCATGGGCCAACACAGACATTACAGATGCTGAATTAGGATTGACAGGATACGTAATGTTTAAGAGAGATCAAATAGGAAGAAGGGGAGGGGGAGTTATTTTATATGTTAAAAAATCTATTCAGGCTTATGAAATAAAGTTAGAAAGGAAAGCAGATTACGATGAAGCTGTTTGGTGCAAAATAGTTTCAGGAAATTCAA
The DNA here is from genome assembly GCA_963662155.1 of Lamellibrachia columna. NCBI lineage: Eukaryota > Metazoa > Annelida > Polychaeta > Sabellida > Siboglinidae > Lamellibrachia > Lamellibrachia columna. The sequence continues at coordinate 58,966,176 of OY759266.1, forward strand.
AATTAACTATTGGATTAGTTTACCGAAGTCCAAACATAAACAAAGAGGATAACACAAAAATACAAAATGCTATAGAGGAAGTTAGTAAAGGGGAATGTATCATAATGGGAGATTTTAACCATGGACACATACAATGGAAATCTCTAGAGAGTACAGGGTTGAGGACCAACAATTTCTATTTTTAATTCAGGAGAGCTTCCTTACTCAGCACGTGCTAGAACCAACCAGGGGAGAAAATGTATTAGATATAGTTTTATCATCACAAAAAGAATTAGTGGACAATGTAAAAATACATGAACCATTGGGTAACAGTTACCACAATCAAATACATTTTGACATCAATGTAAAATCAGAAAGTAAAAAAATGTATAGGAGAAACTGCCACAAAGGTAACTATAAAGATATGAGAAATTACTTAGCAAAGTTAGATTGGAATAACATGCTGATGAATAAGACCGCAATTGAATGTTAGAATATTGTAAAATATGAAATTGAGAGTATCATCGATAAATTTGTTCCCTTGAAAAAACAAGGAAAACGGTCTAGAAAGAAACACTTGTCAAAAGAAGCTATTAGAAAAATAGTGTTTAAACTAACTATGTGGAGGGTTTATAGGCGTACTAGAAAGGATGAAGACTATGCAAATTACAAAGAGGCACTTAACCTAGCTACAACTGAAATTAGAAAATCTAAAAGAACCTTTGAAAAAAATTGGCAGGTAATATAAAAAATTACAGCAAGAGTTTCTATGCTTATGTAAGGAGTAAACAGAAAGTTCAAGATAAGGTCGGTCCACTGGAAAACAACAGGGGAAACATAATTTCAGACGGGTTTAAATGGCAGAGGTCCTGAATGAGTATTTCAGCTCAGTTTTTACCACAGAATATATCAGCTCACTTCCAGTTCCATTTACTAAATTTGAGGGCAATAAATCAGAACATTTAGGGCAATTATTTGTAACTCCTGAAATGATAGCACAGAAAATTTAGAAGTGGAGTTGATGGGATACCACCAAAACTGCTTAAGGAAATTGTTGAGCAAATTAGTACACCACTTGCAAAATTGTTTAACTTGTCACTAGAAGAAGGAATAGTTCCTTCAGAATGGAAAGAAGCAAACATTATGCCGCTATTTAAGAAGGGATCGAGGAACAAGCCAGAGAATCACAGACCAGTGAGTTTAACATCAGTTGTATGTAAGTTACTCGAAACATTAATTAGAGACCACATGGTGGAATTCCTTGTGAAACATAAATGAATAAATACATCTCAACATGGGTTCCTAAAAGCAAGGTCATGTCTAACCAATCTCTTATGTTTTTTTGAAGAAATTACAAAGTGGGTAGATGATGGGTCACCAGTGGATGTTGTCTACTTAGATTTTCAGAAAGCTTTCGATAAAGTGCCACATCAAAGATTGTTACTTAAAACTAAAAGCCCATGGTATATGTAATGATGTAATCAACTAGATAGAAAAGTGGCTTACACACAGAAGACAGAGAGTAATAGTAGATGGTGAGATTTCAAACTGGAAATCGATTTTGAGGGGGTACCACAGGGATCAGTATTAGGCCCTATACTGTTTTTAATATCTATAAATGATTTTGAAGATGACATATCTAGCAAAGTATTCAAATTTGCAGATGACACAAAAGTATTCAGAAAGGTTACTAATGATACAGATAAACAAAGTTTAAATGAGTTAAATGGTCAGAAAAATGGCAAATGTTATTCAATTTTGGGAAGTATAAATGTATACACATAGGACATGGAAACATGGACGAAGAATATAAAATGGGGGATGCTGTACTAGGTAGAACCACACAAGAAAAGGACTTAGGAGTGACATGAAAGTTTCAGAGCACTGTGGGATTGCTGCGTTGAAAGGAAATAAAATTATAGGGCTAATTGGGAGAACTATCATGTATAAGGAGAAACAGCTAATTGTACCCATGTACAGAGCAATAGTTAGACCACATTTGGAATATTGTATTCAAGCATGGAGGCCGTATCGTAAAAAGGACATAGAAAAGCTAGAAAGAATACAACGAAGAGCAACTAAAATGATTCCAGAAAGAATTGAGAGACCTTAGTTACGAAAGTCGCTTATTACAATGTGGTTTGACAACACTAGAGACCAGGAGACCAAATAGAAGTGTTTAAAATAGTGAACGGTTATGAGGATGTTGATAGGAATATGTTCTTCAAACTTAAAGAAGGCAGTAGAACCAGAGGACACAAAGCAGCATTAGTTAAGGAGCAGTGTAGGTTGGACATGAGAAAGTACTCTTTCTCACAGAGGGTGATAAATGAATGGAACAAACTGCCAAATGATTGTGTTAATGCTAGTAGTGTGAATATGTTTAAAAATAGTATTGATAAGGGCGGGCTACACATAGATGAGAAAATTGTTGGCCTCTCGATAAGCAAATGGCTTCCTTGTCCACTTGCCATATGGAACTTGTTGTTTGGGATGGCTATCTTGTTAAATGTGTCTAAGCACAGTCTAATTTCAGAAAATAGCTTTGGTTCCATAGTGACGGGTGACATTAGCATCAACTGAGTGAGGAATGACAGTGTTTACGATGACTATATATGGAGGTTGAATAAATACGGTTCTGAACGCCATGTTGGTATTTCTTGTTCTTCTGTAAAAGTATTATTTTATGACACACACATACGCAATATTACAGTTATCAGTGCGATGCAGTAGCCCATCACAACATCTCCCTTCTTTTAGAACATTCTTGTTTTATGTAACATAACGATAACTAGTCTACTAGAAGTAAATTGTTGGGTAGCCATGGGTAGTGTCCTGAGCAACACCGGTTCGATAGTCCTGGGTAGTGTCCGAGCAACACCGTTTGGGTAGATCTGGGTAGTATCCTGAGCAACATCGGTTGGGTAGACCTGGGTAGTTTCCTGACCAACAACGGTTGGATAGCCCTGGGTAGTGTCCTGGGCAACACCGTTTGGGTAGATCTGGGTAGTATCCTGAGCAACATCGGTTGGGTAGACCTGGGTAGTTTCCTGACCAACAACGGTTGGATAGCCCTGGGTAGTGTCCTGGGCAACACCGTTTGGGTAGATCTGGGTAGTATCCTGAGCAACATCGGTTGGGTAGACCTGGGTAGTTTCCTGACCAACACCAGTTGGGTAGCCATGGGTAGTGTCCTGCGCAACACCAGTTCGATAGCCCTGGGTAGTGTCCTGAGCAACACCAGTTGGGTAGCCCTGGGTAGTGTCCTGAACAACACCGGTTGGATAGCCCTGGGTAGTGTCCTGAGCAACACCATTTGGGTAGATCTGGGTAGTGTCGTCCAAATCATTGCATGATTCTGGTTCTCTCCACTTGTCGTGTGTACCTCGCAGGTGCTATCCGTTCCTACGATACGTGGCGCCATGCTCAGTCACAATATTGTATGACCTTGGAGTGTATGCCTTGCTGGTGACCTTAGCCAGATCCCACGTTTATCTGTGTGGGTTAATTGCTCTCACAGTTTCTTGTGGGCACAGAGTTGGTAGATATTTTGCTGTACGGTCGTAGTGCATTTTATGTCCGTTTTGTTTCTTCTGCAGAGAAACAATGACCTCTCCATTCGAGCGTGTTGTCACTGTGGGCAAGTTTGACTTGTACTTCCTGCCGTTTAACAGTTCCCTTGGAGAAGGCATGCTGTGGTCAATATAGGAGTCGTTCTCATGCAGAGCATTACCAGATTCCTTTGCCTTCGTGGACAGTCTCTTCACGGTCTGCACGGTTCTTTCAATGAATCCAATGGCTTGTGGCTACAATGGTGAGCTGGTGATATGTTCAAAACCATACTTGGCACTGAACACTCTGAACTCTTCAGAATTGTATTGTGTGCCATTGTCCGAAACCAGCTTTTCCAGTATGCCATTTTCGTCGTAGATCCCCTTTAGGTGGTTGATGACCGCGTTAGAACTGATGTTGCAGCTTGGTGTGCCTGGCGTAGTGCGCAAGATTTGACCATCTCATCTACGTCGCGGTTGATGCCACACCAGAACACAGAGCTCTTTGGAGGGAGCTTGCACTTCTCTGCACCTGGGTGAGCATAGTGTAAAATTGTTCCAAGACAGCTTTCTGCAGTGAATTTGGCATGACAATACATCTGCCTTTCAACATTAGTCCATCCTCGGCACTGAGCTCATCCCGGAAATTCCAGCAGAAGTCTGCCAGGTGGACAGGGCAGTCGGCTCTGCTTTCTGGCCAACCGAGCACCATGATATCAGGGTTCAGCATACTGTTACGTTTCCCATTGGTGACCATGTTAACGTATTGCACGATTATAAGAAAACGGGACCATCAAAAATTCTTATAAACTTTTTTCCTGCCGTTGTCATCATCTCAATGACATTCTGGTCGAGTTTTGTCAAAATCACATATTTCTAACTCTTTTAAAATGGCTGAACGTGCCACGCACGTCAATATTTACCAATTTATGCATATATTATTACGCATACATGCCTTGTGGCAAAAATAATTGCAAAAAATCCTTCCGCCTATTTAAATCATCTAAAAATCCACGGTTACACTACTTACATGTTCTACCAGCAAACTTGCCAATGTGTCTGCTCAAATGCAGTTATGTCAGATGATATGATTTTTTGAAAATTACACGTATCTAAAATTACTGTGCCCTACATTCGTAACACACCAGGAAGTCTAACTGAGGCATGATCCCATCATTCAATGCACACAGAGTGTTATCCTTCGCGGTTTCAGGGATCATGCCTCAGTTAGACTTCCTGGTGTGTTACACACGAATGTAGGGCATAGTAAGTTTGGATATTGGACGTTTTAAAAAATTCATACGATCTGACATAAGTGCATTTGTGCACGGACATTACCAGGTTTGCTGGCGGAAGCTGTTGAGAGTGAAATGGTGGATTTTTAGATGATTTTAATAGGCGGAAGGATATTTGTGATTTTTTTGGCGATTAGACACGTGTGCGTCGTAATTCCTGCCAAAATTGGTAAACATTGAGGGGTATCGCACATACAGGCATATTACAAGAGTTAGAAATGTCTAATTTTGACAAAACTCGACGAACATGTCAGTGGGATGATGACAGCGGCTGGTGAAAACTTTTAGAATTTTTGATGGTCACGTTTTCTTATAATTTTGCAAAACGTTAACATGGCCACCAATGGGAAATGTAACTGAATGCTGAACCCTTCATTGTGAATCCGATCACATGACAAAGGTAAACAAATCACGAAGGGTGAAATTCTTGAGTTTGCAGTGTTTACATTTTCATTTCACTTAAACTTTGATCAAACACAAATAATTTAATAGTTTGTCTGATGATTTTACCAAAACTGCATATACAAATTGCACAAATGGGCTAACATGTTGCAGTGGATACTACGTATATACCGTATAGGTTTGATTTTCGCAAAATGTATTTGAAATGAGACTAGCGAAAAAATCGAATTGAGGAGGAACCTTTAAGTCATATATGCAATCGGTTTAATAAAAAAAGTGCATATTTTGTTCAAATCATCGAAAGAATTGACTTTAGTCGCTAAATCTGGTGAAACTCAAAATAGTGAATATATCCAACAGTTGTGGCAAAACCGTAGGCGGCTATAGTAATACCTAAACACTTGAATCTTGATGGATTCAAGGCTGATCATGGGCGTGTCTTCCATCTTCTCGCTGATCACATGACAAAGTTATGAAAATTCACCCAGGATGAAATTCGTGAGTGTTCAGCGTTTCCATTCTCCAGTTTGTATATAGGAAGTTTTTAAAAATTCATAATGATCTGACATAAGTACACCACGGAGCTTAACTAATCGACGGGTCAAAACGTCAGCTTCGACGCAACAGTGGTGCCACACAGTGGACCGCCAACCAGTCAAACACAACCTGTCCCGTATCTAAGCACGTCTAATTATAGAACATTCATACGCGGCTACAAAAGAACTTTATAGATGAGAAATGTATTTACATGCTAGCATGCATAACCTTGTATTTGTGATTATGTGGCTACGCATTCAATAAATGTGCCAACTTAATAGTGATATACATTCGGAAATTGTATAAACAAAGCGATATGTTATGGCACTATATTGTGACAGGTGTTCTGGCGTAGGAACAACAATGTATATTTTATGCGGTGTGCGGCCTATAACAACGTCTAGGATGGTTTGTTAGGCCGTTAGCGTATGACATGCCCGTATTAAGCTAAACATTGCTCAGTTATATGGTCGTAATGTCTTCACATGATATAATCAAATCAGTCTCAAAAAAGCTGTAAGTATGCAATATCTTTAATCTTACGATGTAGGTTAACTCCTCATTTACTTTTTGCGCTTTCGACTTCGTTCGCCTGTTTCTGCATGCATGCCATGAGCCTTAGGCTTAGCCTAGTCTACGCTATAGTCACCGGCCTCAAATTCAACCCATTCCCAAATTCTACCAGAGCTACTAAATATTCGTAAGTTTTTCACTCAAAACAACTTTTCTAATAATTTGTTTGCATTGAATTAAAGAAGCAAATTGGGATTATCGATATCTAGCACAAAATGTTTCTATAGATTTTTGTCAAAACAGCATCTTATATTAAGACTAAGTAGGTTGAATTTGACGACGACTAATATATGCATAGCTGGCTTGGCATCTGGTTTAGCATACTTCGCTAGTGTAATAGGTTGAATGATCTTCATGGATTCTTAGACTTAGGGACTCCACACATTCACAGCTGGGGTTAACTGTCAAGTCAACATGTTGTACGTTTTACCATCTTAGACTTGGGAGACGTAGGACGTTAGGTCTGAAAATGAAGGATAATACATTATAGGCTGTTGCTATAGGTCCTTGACGTAGAGCAACACAGCTATTGGTCTGGCACTTCAAGCGCAGTTATGTATAAAACTGTACTCATTGCAATCATCGAAGTATGGATATACCTGCCTGCCTAAACTAAAGATGTTTCTAATACTTTTGAGCTCATTGAAGAAGAGAATAGACCTATCCTAGCTATACTTTTCAAATAATGATGTATCATTACTTTGTCAAATTTGAGTGTATCAGATAATATTCTGGTGCTTAGCACTTGGTTTATTGATGATTTGACCATCTGCATGCATACATTATATGCCGCTGGGAATGCGCATACACTCTTAGATTTAACAAGATTGCCATACAGCCTCCATGCTTGAATACAATATTCCAAATGTGGTCTAACTATTGCTTTGTCCAGGGGTACAATTAGCTGTTTCTCCTTATACGTGATAGTTCTCCTAATTAGCCCTAGAATTTGATTTCCTTTGGATCCAACATTGCTCTGAAACGTTCATGTCAGTACTAAATGTTACTACTAAGTCCTTTTCTTGTGTGGTTTTGCCTAGTACAGCATCCCCAATCTTTGTTTATCTGTAACATTAGTAACCTTTCTGAATTCTTTTATGTCATCTGCAAATTTCAGTACTTTGCTAGATATGTCATCTTCCAAATCATTTATATCTATTAAAAACAGTGTAGGGCCTAATACTGATCCCTGTGATACCCCACTCAGAACAGATTTCCAGTTTGAAATCTCACCATCTACTATTACTCTCTGTCTTCTGTGTGTAAGCCACTCTTCTATCCAGTTGATTACATCATTATCTATTACCATGGGCTTACTGCACATACAAAGCGGAAAGTGTGCCAGACCAGTAGCTGTACAGTTGGGTTTACGAGTCTGGAGCGCTAGCCACTTCATACATTATATCGCCTGGAGTGGATGGGATTCCACAAAAACTCAAGTCGGCAAAACAGTACCAATACTGACAGTAGAAGAAATTAGTATTGCTACCATACGCAAAAGTTAATTATATATGTAACAAATATTTCACTGATTGGATGCAAGTAAGTCACGAGGTGCATTATGATTATGCCTATGAATGTTGTTCTCATGCAAAAAGTTTTTGGTTATTTTATTAAATTATTTAATTAACAATGGACATTATTAATGATGTTTTGCACAGTGGTACTACACATACTATTTGGAAGCCTAGAGCTAATGACATGACATGACAGGAAAATTCTAGCTATGACAAAAGACATTGTATGTATGGCATAAAAGTGCTAGCAGTTATCTGTGAAAATGAACTTTAAATTATTAACCATCTTGTGTCATTGAATGAGGAGATACTCACCAATTCAGGTCCTCCCCTAATGGCTTCCATGCACATATCACAGCAATGCTGCCTATGGTGCATATATATATATATATATATATATGCATATATATATATATATATCTATATATATAACAGCATATTGTTCGCACAGATCATTATAAATATGAATACCCCGTATAGGTGGCTGGACCTTTAATTACACCTAAATCACTTCATACTTCAAAGAATTACAGTTGGTCCCCCCTACCGACCAGACCTGGGGCGGAAGTACTCGTGTACTCGTACAAGTTATAGGTCATGTACTCATACTCAATGTACTCATGTTTTATGAGTACATCTGAGTACTTTCTCAATATATGCTGCAAATTTTTTTTATTTGTAGCTAACAAAATGAAACTTTCCTGAAGTGTTTGAATGTTCAACTATTTTTTAAATACTTTGTTATTTCTTATTAATATGACTATGATGCAACCGAGTCCCAGTACCTTCCAAGACAGTTACCCCTCTTACCATCCCTACACCCCCATGGTGTCATTCTCCCATGGCCATGACTATGATACCCAAAAAAAGGCAACATGCAGCATCTTTTCCCAATCAGAAACACCCTGTCAAGCAAACAATTGCAGGCTACAAGTTCAGGCCACAATCCCTGTTTGTTTACTTAAGCCACCAGGATGTCTACAAAGCGCCATTCATCAGTTAACCCACCAGTTAGCCATGAAATGCCTGTAATGCAGTGGGGAGACCATGCCACTTGGCACTTGCTGACAGTGCTAAGAACTGCCAGCTGAGTCTTCCTCTGCACCCCTACACCAATATAAGTATAATCTGGTGCCAACAGTCTGGCTAAAACATACAAAGGGGATTTTGAGCCTGTTATATTGGCGTGTGGTAACCATCTCAACAACTAAGAGTTGAAAGTATAAATTGCAAACTTCTAATATAAATAGATTACACATTGCAACACCAAAAGAAGACAAACTGAACTGATTCATCAGCATGTAAATTAGTCTCATGCAGGGGTGAGATTTAGCAGCCACCCAGTCGCCAATGGTGCCCAGGCAACTTCAATTTTTTACTACAGTGGCCCGCATGGCAAAGCCACAAAATGCGAAATTATATTGTTTTGAGAAAATCCCCAAAGAAATAAATGACCTACTATTTGTAATATTGACATGTCCCTTAATTTTCCGCCATAGTGGGCCTTGAATCTGTATTTGTAACGTGTAGTCATCTATGATATCAGGTTACGCCAGCCATCTGACAAGCTTTTTGGCAGGGCGTGTTTATGATCATTTTGATTGGCTCGTTATCTGGTGATCTCCAGGTCTTGGTCCCATTCCCAGGGGTGAGATTTAGAAAGTCATAGAAGGTAGCCAGTCGGGCTACCAACCTTGCAAAGTGAAGTAGCCCGACAGCTTCTTAGGTACCCACTTGCTAATCAATACTTCGATGATAAAAAGTAAATACTCTGAAGATAGAATGTATGAACAACATCAATGACAAATAAAAACACAAAAAAAAAACAGTTTTGAAACATTTACTTTCAAGGCAGGATCAATACAGTATTATACATTATACTGAATAAAATACAGTATACAATTGTACACATGTGACAGGTTGTTGTTTTCATAACATAGTACATCAACAGTCTACGCGAAAAGTCTCCAAGCGTCACAAGACATCAGGTCCTGTGAACTAAACAGTCTACATGATCTGCTGATTTTTCACAGGACCTGACTTTACCTCCAAATATTACTAAAACGGTGTGTGTATGTATATATATAGTGGCGCCAACCTAGAGAAACTTTAACCGTGTTCCCAATAAATTCACCATGTGGATATATATATATATATAATAATAATAATAATTGTTAAAAGGCTGAATAGTACATGTGTAAGCGTACATGTTAAATATAGTTTTATACAGTAAAAAGGATTAAAAAATAAAAGGCAATAAATTAATACAGTATTAAATTACATATAAATAAATATAGTATACATCTTATATATATATATATATATATATAATACATGTGGTGCCAAGACTATTAACATGACCGGTTATTATTTCAGTGTATAATGACCATTCAGTTACATGTTGAGTGTCAATGTGGTTGATTAAACATACAATGAATGCTCCCTATTGATATCGCTTTGGCTACGGTTTGGCAACATTTCTTGCAATGTCAAACGTGTCACAAACACACGATTTATGGTTAATATAAATGCGATATAGCCAGGACAATGCTTCTGAGATGTTTTTTAACATTCCGTTTATTTTTGCTGCGTCTAAAATATTGCAGCTCCGTAGATATTTTGAGTCACAATGCGGGCCACTGTAGTTAAAAATTTAAGTCACCTGAAGCCATTTTTGGGCATGCCATTTCTGTTATAGGTTCAAAGGCACCACAGGGCTTCATATTTGAGGCGAGCGATCGCTCTCGCTCGCGCAAATCAATAATATAGGGAGCGATTTATCGCTCGCGACAATTGTTAAAATCGCTCGCTGCCTGCAAGTGTTCGTTTTGACAAGTACTTTCTTGGGTATTATATTGACCTGGAAATTCTCTCCTCTTTATAACGCGGTGTTCGGGCCCCAATATTCGGAGTTCACATATTATCCATCACCGCCACCGGCGATGGCGATCGTAGCCCACTGCACCAAGATTGCAAGAACGCCATCGAAGCTATGCTGGCCGCACGGTTTATAAAAATGATCAAATGAGTGGACTAACGTCGATTATTATTATGTGTAAATGTCACATAATGTTGTATGTCGAACTGAATAAAATACATGTACAGTTATGGAATAGTTAAGGGATCAACAATATTGACTGACTACGCAGTAATGGGAATCGAAAATAATAACCTGGATCTGAACTACCGAAAATTTATATGAGTTGACACGGAGTATAAAAGTTGATCAGACATTAGAAACAATATTTTTAGTAATTGTTCCACGCTCTGAACACATAAATTCACGACGCACATCTCCGGTACCATTTAACATTGATTCACTGTTTCATGTGCGGATGACAAATTCATATTTTTTGCGCACTGAGTTTGAGTTGTGTGTTTGGTATTGTGATGCAATGAAAGCATGCCATTTCACCCCAGTTTATATTGGTGTTGCCTACTAAGCTGCATTTATGAGTTATGACTATACATGTCATTCTTATACGTGGCGTATTTGTGAATTTCAATTGCAATTTTCAAACCGCCTAAACGAAGTCGCGCATGAAACCAATACCAATACCAAAACATTCCGTTTATTTTTGCTGCGTCTAAAATATTGCAGCTCCGTAGATATTTTGAGTCACAATGCGGGCCACTGTAGTTAAAAATTTAAGTCACCTGAAGCCATTTTTGGGCATGCCATTTCTGTTATAGGTTCAAAGGCACCACAGGGCTTCATATTTGAGGCGAGCGATCGCTCTCGCTCGCGCAAATCAATAATATAGGGAGCGATTTATCGCTCGCGACAATTGTTAAAATCGCTCGCTGCCTGCAAGTGTTCGTTTTGACAAGTACTTTCTTGGGTATTATATTGACCTGGAAATTCTCTCCTCTTTATAACGCGGTGTTCGGGCCCCAATATTCGGAGTTCACATATTATCCATCACCGCCACCGGCGATGGCGATCGTAGCCCACTGCACCAAGATTGCAAGAACGCCATCGAAGCTATGCTGGCCGCACGGTTTATAAAAATGATCAAATGAGTGGACTAACGTCGATTATTATTATGTGTAAATGTCACATAATGTTGTATGTCGAACTGAATAAAATACATGTACAGTTATGGAATAGTTAAGGGATCAACAATATTGACTGACTACGCAGTAATGGGAATCGAAAATAATAACCTGGATCTGAACTACCGAAAATTTATATGAGTTGACACGGAGTATAAAAGTTGATCAGACATTAGAAACAATATTTTTAGTAATTGTTCCACGCTCTGAACACATAAATTCACGACGCACATCTCCGGTACCATTTAACATTGATTCACTGTTTCATGTGCGGATGACAAATTCATATTTTTTGCGCACTGAGTTTGAGTTGTGTGTTTGGTATTGTGATGCAATGAAAGCATGCCATTTCACCCCAGTTTATATTGGTGTTGCCTACTAAGCTGCATTTATGAGTTATGACTATACATGTCATTCTTATACGTGGCGTATTTGTGAATTTCAATTGCAATTTTCAAACCGCCTAAACGAAGTCGCGCATGAAACCAATACCAATACCAAAACATTCCGTTTATTTTTGCTGCGTCTAAAATATTGCAGCTCCGTAGATATTTTGAGTCACAATGCGGGCCACTGTAGTTAAAAATTTAAGTCACCTGAAGCCATTTTTGGGCATGCCATTTCTGTTATAGGTTCAAAGGCACCACAGGGCTTCATATTTGAGGCGAGCGATCGCTCTCGCTCGCGCAAATCAATAATATAGGGAGCGATTTATCGCTCGCGACAATTGTTAAAATCGCTCGCTGCCTGCAAGTGTTCGTTTTGACAAGTACTTTCTTGGGTATTATATTGACCTGGAAATTCTCTCCTCTTTATAACGCGGTGTTCGGGCCCCAATATTCGGAGTTCACATATTATCCATCACCGCCACCGGCGATGGCGATCGTAGCCCACTGCACCAAGATTGCAAGAACGCCATCGAAGCTATGCTGGCCGCACGGTTTATAAAAATGATCAAATGAGTGGACTAACGTCGATTATTATTATGTGTAAATGTCACATAATGTTGTATGTCGAACTGAATAAAATACATGTACAGTTATGGAATAGTTAAGGGATCAACAATATTGACTGACTACGCAGTAATGGGAATCGAAAATAATAACCTGGATCTGAACTACCGAAAATTTATATGAGTTGACACGGAGTATAAAAGTTGATCAGACATTAGAAACAATATTTTTAGTAATTGTTCCACGCTCTGAACACATAAATTCACGACGCACATCTCCGGTACCATTTAACATTGATTCACTGTTTCATGTGCGGATGACAAATTCATATTTTTTGTGCACTGAGTTTGAGTTGTGTGTTTGGTATTGTGATGCAATGAAAGCATGCCATTTCACCCCAGTTTATATTGGTGTTGCCTACTAAGCTGCATTTATGAGTTATGACTATACATGTCATTCTTATACGTGGCGTATTTGTGAATTTCAATTGCAATTTTCAAACCGCCTAAACGAAGTCGCGCATGAAACCAATACCTTGTCGTGTCCATGGCCCGAGCACAGTCAGTACCACGGCACAGCCACTGGCTTTGCCCAGGCTATGGCTTACGGTAATCGGTGACATGCAATTCAAAACCGTTTCACCAATTGCAATCAGAATGTATGGGCTTTACTAAAGTAAACATTTATTTCTTTGTACAAAAGTCAGCGCCAACAAGCACCAATTAAAATTTCATGGCGACAACGACAGAATCCGAATGGGAAATGGTGGCGCCACCACATGGTAAACAAAACAACAAAAAACAAATCGCTCGTCTAAATTATTTTGGCATATTTAGGCGAGCGATTTATCGCTCGTCTGTTGTTTTCAAATATGAAGCCCTGGCACCATAAACTGAGTAAGTGCTGATATTTGCTGGTTGAATGACATGATTTAGTTAGGCAGATATAATACTGGTGTGTACTGGAATCACAGTAACTAGACGATATGTTCTGCTTTCACGATGTACAAATATAGCTGGTTCGAACACTGTAGCACACGGTCATTACTATGGAAACATTGTCAGCATTTCTAACAAATCAGAGGTTTTCCTTTTATTTTTAAAGGATGGATTGGCGAAATGTTAGTGTCGGGTGATTATTTGTGGTGTCAATGTTCAGTTCAATATTTCCTAACATGTTATGAAGGAAAAAATAAAAACATCAACTGACATGCTAGCCGCCCTAGCTACCTTGAAAGTACCAAATGTCACACACTAAATCCAACTTTTCATGGGGGGATCCCTTACACTTACCCCTTACACTTACCCCCTACTGTTCTGTAGCTTATATTATAAACATAGAATAAAAGTTAGGCCTTTTATTTTGATTACCCGGTAGTTCGTTTACATGTTTTTTAAAGACAAAAATGGGTCTGCCAGGGGGGAAATAGTACCATATTGGCCAAATGTATCCAGGCACTTAAAATAATAAAAATTTCAGCAGAAAAAACATATGCCATATGAAAAGGTACACAAAATATTTCACATATATAGTGTCCGGATCATCCTGACATGATGTCCCGTTAATTAAACTACCCTTTATTTAGGCATGTACACATATTCTTTTAAGATATTGCATTTTGTGCTCTTTTGTCATCCAAAAACTAGCGCAGTGAGCGAAAATACAAGCTACCGGTACTGCCGTTTACATTAGAAGACACTGATGCAAAGCTGCGTTACTTGGACCGAAAAAGGGCACAAAACACAATATGCCTGGTGATTACGACCTATTATGCCCTAGTATCTTAAATTTTATTTATTTCAGTTTAGTATTTGAGAAAATGCTAAACCAACTGATAAAAATAAAAAGCCCTACATGAAGTGTGGAGGGCGTACAATGATACAGTTGGGTGTGAATGACTTAAAGTGATTCCTTTGATAGTAATTCCATTTATTACGGGTTTGGGTATTTTGATCTGAGAAAGAAGGGAAGGCAATCTTACCTAAGTGGGTTGTTTTATCGTGCAAAGAGAACTACCTTGTAAAAGTGAACTACCTTGTAAAAGTGAACTACCTTGTAGAAGTGAACTACCTTGTAAAAGTGAACTACCTTGTAAAAGTGAACTACCTTGTAAAAGTGAACTACCTTGTAAAAGTGAACTACCTTGTAAAAGTGAACTACCTTGTAGAAGTGAACTACCTTGTAAAAGAGAACTACCTTGTAAAAGTGAACTACCTTGTAAAAGTGAACTACCTTGTAAAAGTGAACTACCTTGTAAAAGTGTTTAGTTCATTGATGCAGCATTATAATTTATGATACATGATTGTGTTCACATGCCAAAAAATAAATTGTTGATCAGCAGCTAATTAACATGTATTTTGGTTACCATCTAACATATTCAATGCCAAGTGTTGAATGCTATTGAAACATGATCAGCCTTTTCCATTTTATTGATTCACATTTGTATGGCTTTCTGGTTTACCTGGTACTAATGCATTCACTTGCCAGACCATAATCATTCCTTGGAGACGTGTATGTGCCTCCAAACCTTTTATGTGTTTCCTTGATTAAGCATTATGATTAATTAATCATAGCAATTAGTTGGTTATGCATAATGTTGCCAAACACGTTTGTCCCTTTCTTACTTAACTATTATGATTAACTAGTAATGATTGATTTGTAACAACAAGTTTTTAATTACTATCACCAGTTAAAACAAATGCATTGTTTTGCTATGTACATATCATAATCTCCTATATGTGGGTTCAGGCGTTGATATCACACACAGTGGCTGTTTCTGTATAAATATGGAAATTGCAGTAAAACTAGTATAATGTGCTACATTACATTAAATTCAGTTTTTAATATACATTTAATTGTATGACTAAAATAAACCATTTTTAGTGAAAATCTTCCAATCTACACCAACATAAATGAAGCAACTGCTTTTTTGTTAACAGGGTGTACAAGCTTAGCGCCCTGTACGGGCCTATTATTTGAGACCAGTCTGACTCGCAATTAGCAGTTAGAATCCAGGCCCAGCCCAAACCCAATGTGTTTAATATTTTTTCTTCCCATGCTCGCAAAATGTAGGCCCAGGCCTGGCCTGGCCCGAGAAATTTAGTAGAGGCCTGGCCTACAGGCTCCGGGCCGGGCTTGGGCCCAAAGCCCGGTCCATGCAGGGCACTAGTACTACTACATACAGACACTGTGGAATCACAGCAGGGTGTTGTACAGGGCAGGGTTGTACGGTGGTTTCCAAATTTGCTCAGCTCCTAGCAGCTCCTGGAACTATATGGTGGCCCCCCAAAACCAAATGATGTCTAAGCATTCCTTAAGACAGATGTGTGAAAATTGGCAGCATGCTATACTGCAAAAATGAGCGATAACTTGAAGTAATCAACAGTTATGGTATATATGTAAATGAAGCATTTTTGTGTGTTTTAGGAAACATTACTTTGAAGTACGAAGGCTAGAAGATGGCTTTGACTTGTCAGGAACAGACAGTCCAAAGCTCGATCATCCACCTCTTAAAAGTGTATGTATGCAAACATAATTATTTTATTGTTGATGTTTGGGTATTTTTATATTTTGTTTACTATTACAGATAAACCACTTTAAAGTTGGAGAACATGTGTATGAAATTTACTGTGTTTTCAAATATCGGTTACAGCGACCAACGTTGTTGTATGACGGACTACACGATCGACCACTGAAGCACTATTTCCATCCCCATGAAGTGCGCACTAAACTCACCCACTTCAACACTGTGAGTAAAGCTGTGGTGTTGACACAAATGACAATGTACACCTCCAGTCTCCTGTGTAATTTTTAGTTTAAAAGGCATTATATGTTCATCCATGTTTAGTCTTTTATGTCATCTATTCAGAAAATCCACTAATTGTGAGTTGTTTTCAGCCTCCAGGCTGTGAGTCTCGAGAGAAGAAGGTGAGGCGGATGGTTGAGAAACAGATGAGGAAGTCTCACTACGTGGTATGATACCATTCTTGTTTACTTGGCAGCTATGTTTATCTCAGTACTATTGTTGCTCTCCTCTTTATCCCTGAAGTCCGGGGTGAGGCTGGCACTGATACCGGTCGATAGTATTTTTCCTTCTTCGTCACTGATCCCGTTTCACTGACATCTCTACTCCCCCCATCCCTCATTTATCCCTCCCAGTCCCGCCAAATCTCTTTTCACGCAGTCCTCCCATCTCAGTCTCGGTCTTCCTCTCCTCCTACCCTCCACTCTAAGCGCATGATCTCTCTTTGTCAAGTGTTCCCTCCTCACCCGCTTCCTCCTGACACTCTCTTTCACACCAACCTCCTCCCTCAGGTCCTCCATTCTTCCCTTGTCCATTCCTTTCATTCCCGCAATTCGTCTCACCCAGTAATGAAAGCATTTATAATAATAATAGTAACATTACATTATGATTGAACATTCAGCCCCACTGGGTGTTATGTTTATTTTATTCTCATTGCCGTGTAAACAAGATGGATATCTTGTGATGCTAACCGGTCAAGGTTTCACATGAGGTTGTGATATTTAGTTAAGGCTTTACATTTTTACAGTCAGATATCAATTTAAGATTACATTATGTTTATAAAGATGACTAACTTTAATAATGTCAATGTCAATTATATTTCCTGCAGAGAATAAATTAAACCATTGTCAGTTTAGTTATGAATTTACAGAAAATGTGTTTGTTCCTGCTGCCAGGAACGTCTTCAAAAGGTAAAGTTTACACACACCAGCAATGGTTCTGATGTTTTTCCTCACATTGAGAGGGGGTTAATTAAATAAACTATTATGTTGAAGCAGTGGTATATTTCCAAGAGGAATATGTTTGCACAATTCTGCCATTAATAGCTGCACTTTGGTAGTGTATGCTATTCAAGAAATGTATGCTAAGTATAGTGTGTTAATTACAGACATGAATCGAATAGTGGCGCATTTAGCTACACTATATGTATGTGTCTTACATTATCATATTACACTTATGAATGAGGCTTTGCATGTCAAGAACTGTTGGTCTGAGTCATTCATGAATGTGGCTTTTAAAAACAGTGTTTAGCCTTCAGATGTTTACAGCTATCGTCCTTGGTGATATTTGTATGTATCCGAGCCTGCATGACACATTCCTTTGTTTGACTACCTGGTCACCAGACAATGCATTGATCACCTGTTGGAAGTAATCCCACTCACAATGATGAGTTCATTAATTATTTGTAGTCTGTGTTTTATTCACTGGCCCCACAAGCAGTAAGTCATGTTGTCTGCCCATTACAGCTAATTGATAATGTGTTTACATAGTGTTGGTTCTGAGTAGCCGACAGTTAACCTATTCTGGGTACTTGTACTTTATGTCAGCATGCAGTGCCATGTCAGCATGCAGTGCCATGTCAGCATGCAGTGCCATGTCAGCAGGCAGTGCCATGTCAGCATGCAGTGCCATGCACACTCCTCACTACCTACTACAGGATCTGCTACCAAACATTAACAGTAGAAACCACAATACTCTATAAATACCTGCACCTTATGATTTGTGTGAAATTATTCACAGTGTATTTATGCTCACCATATGTCCGTGCATTATTATTTATTATAATTAATAATAAATTAGTTGACTAATGGGAGTATTTTTTATACAACAAGATATTGCATTATATAAATGGGGCAGAAGGATGCACGTAGAAGTGGGACAAAAGGATGCACGTAGAAGTGGGACAAAAGGATGCACGTAGAAGTGGGGCAGAAGGAGGCACGTAGAAGTGGGACAAAAGGAGGCATGTAGAAGTGGGACAAAAGGATGCATGTAGAAGTGGGGCAGAAGGAGGCACGTAGAAGTGGGACAAAAGGATGCATGTAGAAGTGGGACAAAAGGATGCATGTAGAAGTGGGGCAGAAGGAGGCACGTAGAAGTGGGACAAAAGGATGCATGTAGAAGTGGGACAAAAGGAGGCACGTAGAAGTGGGACAAAAGGAGGCACGTAGAAGTGGGACAAAAGGAGGCACGTAGAAGTGGGACAAAAGGATGCACGTAGAAGTGGGACAAAAGGATGCACGTAGAAGTGGGACAAAAGGAGGCACGTAGAAGTGGGACAAAAGGAGGCACGTAGAAGTGGGACAAAAGGATGCACGTAGAAGTGGGACAAAAGGATGCACGTAGAAGTGGGACAAAAGGAGGCATGTAGAAGTGGGACAAAAGGAGGTACGTAGAAGTGGGACAAAAGGATGCATGTAGAAGTGGGACAAAAGGATGCACGTAGAAGTGGGGCAGAAGGAGGCACGTAGAAGTGGGACAAAAGGAGGCATGTAGAAGTGGGACAAAAGGATGCACATAGAAGTGGGACAAAAGGATGCACGTAGAAGTGGGACAAAAGGAGGCATGTAGAAGTGGGACAAAAGGAGGCACGTAGAAGTGGGACAAAAGGATGCATGTAGAAGTGGGACAAAAGGATGCACGTAGAAGTGGGGCAGAAGGAGGCACGTAGAAGTGGGACAAAAGGAGGCATGTAGAAGTGGGACAAAAGGAGGCACGTAGAAGTGGGACAAAAGGAGGCACGTAGAAGTGGGACAAAAGGATGCATGTAGAAGTGGGACAAAAGGATGCACGTAGAAGTGGGACAAAAGGATGCACGTAGAAGTGGGACAAAAGGATGCACGTAGAAGTGGGACAAAAGGATGCACGTAGAAGTGGGACAAAAGGAGGCACGTAGAAGTGGGACAAAAGGATGCACGTAGAAGTGGGACAAAAGGAGGCACGTAGAAGTGGGACAAAAGGATGCACTTAGAAGTGGGACAAAAGGATGCACGTAGAAGTGGGACAAAAGGAGGCATGTAGAAGTGGGACAAAAGGAGGCACGTAGAAGTGGGACAAAAGGATGCATGTAGAAGTGGGACAAAAGGATGCACGTAGAAGTGGGGCAGAAGGATGCATGTAGAAGTGGGACAAAAGGATGCACGTAGAAGTGGGGCAGAAGGAGGCACGTAGAAGTGGGACAAAAGGAGGCATGTAGAAGTGGGACAAAAGGATGCACGTAGAAGTGGGACAAAAGGATGCACGTAGAAGTGGGACAAAAGGAGGCACGTAGAAGTGGGACAAAAGGAGGCACGTAGAAGTGGGACAAAAGGATGCATGTAGAAGTGGGACAAAAGGATGCACGTAGAAGTGGGGCAGAAGGAGGCACGTAGAAGTGGGACAAAAGGAGGCATGTAGAAGTGGGACAAAAGGATGCACGTAGAAGTGGGACAAAAGGATGCAAGTAGAAGTGGGACAAAAGGA
Source organism: Lamellibrachia columna (assembly GCA_963662155.1). NCBI lineage: Eukaryota > Metazoa > Annelida > Polychaeta > Sabellida > Siboglinidae > Lamellibrachia > Lamellibrachia columna. The sequence goes on from OY759266.1 coordinate 58,986,303, forward strand.
TGCACGTAGAAGTGGGGCAGAAGGAGGCACGTAGAAGTGGGGCAGAAGGAGGCACGTAGAAGTGGGACAAAAGGAGGCACGTAGAAGTGGGACAAAAGGAGGCACGTAGAAGTGGGACAAAAGGAGGCACGTAGAAGTGGGACAAAAGGATGCACGTAGAAGTGGGACAAAAGGATGCACGTAGAAGTGGGACAAAAGGATGCACGAAGTGGGACAAAAGGATGCACGTAGAAGTGGGACAAAAGGAGGCACGTAGAAGTGGGACAAAAGGAGGCACGTAGAAGTGGGACAAAAGGAGGCACGTAGAAGTGGGACCAAAAGGAGGCACGTAGAAGTGGGACAAAAGGATGCACGTAGAAGTGGGACAAAAGGATGCACGTAGAAGTGGGACAAAAGGAGGCACGTAGAAGTGGGACAAAAGGAGGCACGTAGAAGTGGGACAAAAGGAGGCACGTAGAAGTGGGACAAAAGGATGCACGTAGAAGTGGGACAAAAGGAGGCACGTAGAAGTGGGACAAAAGGATGCACATAGAAGTGGGACATACACACCAAGAAAACCTTGCAACATTAATATAATTTCCTTGTTATAAAAGTCAAATGTACAGGTTATATGGGGTGGTTATATGGGGTGGTTATCTCATCCTTTAAGACTTGGTCTTAGTGTTTTGTACTTCACCACAGGTAAATTTGTTCACACCAACATGACTTGTGTGAGAAGCATTATATAGCTGTCCTCACTTCGTCTAGCCCAGAGTGAACTGTGTGTATTCTGTAGTGTGGGAATAGATGAAGTAGTATGTGCAGTTAGTTTTATAAAAGAGGGCACTTTTGTTAAAATCATAGAAAGAATTGACTTTGCAGGCGCCAGCTGTCGCAGACGTTATGTACAGGAACGAACTGCGGAGGCAGGGAAAGGAGGTTCCTCCTCCCAACACAACAGGGTTCGGCATCCCACTGCGTCGGAGGCGGGGAAAGAGGTACTGCTCACACTGACACTTGGTATATGGCACGTTAACCATGTTACTGTGGATCAGTGTTACAGAGCTTTAACCATGTCACTGTAGATCAGTGTTACAGAGCTTTAACCATGTCACTGTGGATAAGTGTTACAGAGCTTTAACCATGTCACTGTGGATCAGTGTTACAGAGCTTTAGCCATGTCACTGTAGATCTGTGTTACAGAGCTTTAATCATGTCACTGTAGATCAGTGTTACAGAGCTTTAACCATGTCACTGTGGATCAGTGTTACAGAGCTTTAGCCACGTTACTGTTGATCAGTGTTATAGAGTTTTAACCATGTCACTGTAGATCAGTGTTACAGAGCTTTAACCATGTCACTGTAGATCAGTGTTACAGAGCTGTGACGATAATTGAACGATATTAGTTTCTTAAATGGTGTGCCCATTTAGTTTGAGTAAATTGACCTTTCAGACAGGAGGTTTGGGATTTAATTCCAATTCAAGCAAGAGAAATAGTTTAAATAAATAAATGATGACATCATTAATTAAGGTTATAAATCGTACAGTGGTAAATAATAATAATTGTATATTAAAATAGTCTATCTAATCCTAAAATAATTATGGAAAAGATGTATGACTTGAGCCACCGTGAACTGTCAAACACTGATGGGCAGTTGGTTCCTATAGCCTGTTTTTATGTGAGAATTATATTTTTTGGATAAATAACAGTGATGTAGATGAAGTGAACGAGTTCACATACCTGGGGAGCAAAATAGCAACAGATGGAGACTCCGAGAGAGGTCAACTCCTGGATCACCAAAGCCAACCAGTCCTTTGCCACGCTGAAGAACATCTGGAAGTCAAAACAAGTGGGAACCAACACTAAACTCAGAATCTTCAACAACAATATCTTCAGTGTTTTACTGTATGGGACAGAGTGCTGGAAACTAACAACTAGAATGGCCCACAAAATACATACCTTCCAGAACAAGTGCTTGCAGAAGATTCCCAGAATCTTCTGGCCTAGAAGAATTTAAAATGAAGAACTGCATCAGAGGACAAATACAGAATCTCTTACCTAAACTGTGAAGACTAGATGGAGATGGAGATGGCTGGACACGTGTGTCGAATGCCACCAGATGCACTGCCCAGAATAGCCCTACGCCACACCAGATGGGAAGCAGAAAAGAGGTCGTCCCAAGGAGACCTGGCGAAGAACAGTGGAGAAAGAGATGAAGGTCTTGCGGACTGACCTGGGAAACCATCACCAGACAGGCTGCAAACCGACAGCAGTGGCGCTCTCTTGTGGAAGCCTTACGTGCCACATGTGCTGAGTGAGTGAGAGTGTATATTTTTTGTGATATAAAGGGGAGCAGAATTCGGATGTCTCTGTTGAAGTTTCATTTGAAATATGTCCACAATTGTGTTGCAGTGCTGGGGGCGCCAGCTATCCTGTTCTGCGCAATGCCCCTCCCCGATATCTCTCCAGCGGGGAAGCGCACAGACTGGTCAACATGGCAACCAAGCTACTTGTCGCCACGGTAAGGTTCTGTCTAGTAAACCAAAATATTATTTCTGAATTTCTTATGTACCTTTTCATACAGTTCTTGCTACAGTTCATACTTCATGCAGATCTTTTTACTTGAAGCAAATTGTAACACTTTTAAAAGGCTATGGTGTCACTTGTCATTGAGAAAATAGAACCAAATGTCCCAGTATATTTAATAAGATTTAACTGAACCTCCATTCTTTTAACAAGAACTAACTGAACCTCCATTCTTTTAACAAGATCTAACTGTACCTCCATTCTTTTAACAAGATCTAACTGAACCTCCATTCTTTTAACAAGATCTAACTGAACCTCCATTCTTTTAACAAGATCTAACTGAACCTCCATTCTTTTAACAAGATCTAACTGAACCTCCATTCTTTTAACAAGATCTAACTGAACCTCCATTCTTTTAACAAGATCTAACTGAACCTACATTCTTTTAACAAGATGTAACTGAACCTCCATTCTTTTAACAAGATCTAACTGAACCTCCATTCTTTTAACAAGATCTAACTGAACCTCCATTCTTTTAACACGATCTAACTGAAGCTCCATTCTTTTAACAAGATCTAACTGAACCTCCATTCTTTTAACAAGATCTAACAACCTCCATTCTTTTAACAACATCTAACTGAACCTCCATTCTTTTAAAAAGATCTAACTGAACCTCCATTCTTTTAACAAGATCTAACTGAACCTCCATTCTTTTAACAAGATCTAACTGAACCTCCATTCTTTTAACAAGAACTAACTGAACCTCCATTCTTTTAACAACATCTAACTGAACCTCCATTCTTTTAACAAGATCTAACTGAACCTACATTCTTTTAACAAGATCTAACTGAACCTCCATTCTTTTAACAAGATCTAACTGAACCTCCATTCTTTTAACAAGATCTAACTGAACCTCCATTCTTTTAACAAGATCTAACTGAACCTCCATTCTTTTAAAAAGATCTAACTGAACCTCCATTATATTAACAAGATCTAACTGAACCTCCATTCTTTTAACAAGATCTAACTGAACCTCCATTCTTTTAACAAGATCTAACTGAACCTCCATTCTTTTAACAAGATCTAACTGAACCTCCATTCTTTTAACAAGATCTAACTGAACCTCCATTCTTTTAACAAGATCTAACTGAACCTCCATTCTTTTAACAAGATCTAACTGAACCTCCATTCTTTTAACAAGATCTAACTGAACCTCCATTCTTTTAAAAAGATCTAACTGAACCTCCATTATATTAACAAGATCTAACTGAACCTCCATTCTTTTAACAAGATCTAACTGAACCTCCATTCTTTTAACAAGATCTAACTGAACCTCCATTCTTTTAACAAGATCTAACTGAACCTCCATTCTTTTAACAAGATCTAACTGAACCTCCATTCTTTTAACAAGATCTAACTGAACCTCCATTCTTTTAACAAGATCTAACTGAACCTCCATTCTTTTAACAAGATCTAACTGAACCTCCATTCTTTTAACAAGATCTAACGGAACCTCCATTCTTTTAACAAGATCTAACTGAACCTCCATTCTTTTAACAAGATCTAACTGAACCTCCATTCTTTTAACAAGATCTAACTGAACCTCCATTCTTTTAAAAAGATCTAACTGAACCTCCATTATATTAACAAGATCTAACTGAACCTCCATTCTTTTAACAAGATCTAACTGAACCTCCATTCTTTTAACAAGATCTAACTGAACCTCCATTCTTTTAACAAGATCTAACTGAACCTCCATTCTTTTAACAAGATCTAACTGAACCTACATTCTTTTAACAAGATGTAACTGAACCTCCATTCTTTTAACAAGATCTAACTGAACCTCCATTCTTTTAACAAGATCTAACTGAACCTCCATTCTTTTAACACGATCTAACTGAAGCTCCATTCTTTTAACAAGATCTAACTGAACCTCCATTCTTTTAACAAGATCTAACAACCTCCATTCTTTTAACAACATCTAACTGAACCTCCATTCTTTTAACAAGATCTAACTGAACCTACATTCTTTTAACAAGATCTAACTGAACCTCCATTCTTTTAACAAGATCTAACTGAACCTACATTCTTTTAACAAGATCTAACTGAACCTACATTCTTTTAACAAGATCTAACTGAACCTCCATTCTTTTAACAAGATCTAACTGAACCTCCATTCTTTTAACAAGATCTAACTGAACCTCCATTCTTTTAACAAGATCTAACTGAACCTCCATTCTTTTAACAAGATCTAACTGAACCTACATTCTTTTAACAAGATCTAACTGAACCTACATTCTTTTAACAAGATCTAACTGAACCTCCATTCTTTTAACAAGATCTAACTGAACCTACATTCTTTTAACAAGATCTAACTGAACCTACATTCTTTTTTTTAACAAGATCTAACTGAACCTACATTCTTTTAACAAGATCTAACTGAACCTACATTCTTTTAACAAGATCTAACTGAACCTCCATTCTTTTAACAAGATCTAACTGAACCTCCATTCTTTTAACACGATCTAACTGAAGCTCCATTCTTTTAACAAGATCTAACTGAACCTCCATTCTTTTAACAAGATCTAACAACCTCCATTCTTTTAACAACATCTAACTGAACCTCCATTCTTTTAAAAAGATCTAACTGAACCTCCGTTCTTTTAACAAGATCTAACTGAAACTCCATTCTTTTAACAAGATCTAACTGAACCTCCATTCTTTTAACAAGATCTAACTGAACCTCCATTCTTTTAACAAGATCTAACTGAACCTCCATTCTTTTAACAAGATCTAACTGAACCTACATTCTTTTAACAAGATCTAACTGAACCTACATTCTTTTAACAAGATCTAACTGAACCTCCATTCTTTTAACAAGATCTAACTGAACCTACATTCTTTTAACAAGATCTAACTGAACCTACATTCTTTTAACAAGATCTAACTGAACCTCCATTCTTTTAACAAGATCTAACTGAACCTACATTCTTTTAACAAGATCTAACTGAACCTACATTCTTTTAACAAGATCTAACTGAACCTCCATTCTTTTAACAAGATCTAACTGAACCTCCATTCTTTTAACAAGATCTAACTGAACCTCCATTCTTTTAACAAGATCTAACTGAACCTACATTCTTTTAACAAGATCTAACTGAACCTCCATTCTTTTAACAAGATCTAACTGAACCTCCATTCTTTTAACAAGATCTAACTGAACCTACATTCTTTTAACAAGATCTAACTGAACCTACATTCTTTTAACAAGATCTAACTGAACCTCCATTCTTTTAACAAGATCTAACTGAACCTACATTCTTTTAACAAGATCTAACTGAACCTCCATTCTTTTAACAAGATCTAACTGAACCTCCATTCTTTTAACAAGATCTAACTGAACCTCCATTCTTTTAACAAGATCTAACTGAACCTCCATTCTTTTAACAAGATCTAACTGAACCTCCATTCTTTTAACAAGATCTAACTGAACCTACATTCTTTTAACAAGATCTAACTGAACCTACATTCTTTTAACAAGATCTAACTGAACCTCCATTCTTTTAACAAGATCTAACTGAACCTCCATTCTTTAACAGGATTTTCATCCAAAGCCACAAGTTACTGATAACAGATAGACAAGGAAGCTGATGACTTATTTAACATTCCACAATTGTTCATTGGCACAAATTACACGAGAATTTTACTAATACTACATTCTGTCTTCTCACTACATTCTGCCCTCTGTATGTACACATGGCATAATTCCTTTATAGTGAAACAGCTCTATTTGTATTTTTAATTATTACCATATTATGTTCCTAGGAGACCATTGATCTCTCGCTGCCAGTACAGAGACGCAAGAAAAATGGCAGAAAACAGTTGTGTGAGGAGGTAGGGTGTGAGCTAGGAGGTAGGGTGTGAGCTAGGAGGTAGGGTGTGAGCTAGGAGGTAGGGTGTGAGCCAACAAGACATTGTATTTACTTATGTTGCCAGTTAGCCATGCCTTCGAAAAACAGTTATCATGTTATTTGATAATTGCCCATTTATGTTCTATCAGATAAATGGTTTACTAGCTTTTGCACTGATAGTAGTACATTAATACTATGTACATTAATACTATGTACATTAATACTATGTACATTAAGTTTCTTGTTTCTATCAAAAACATTCATATTATGTACATTTAACTTTGAATTGTAATTTAGCTTATTTATGTTTCACTAAAAACCTGCCTTTTCAACTGGATACAGATGTTGAGCATTTAGCCTTATAACTAAAACCTAGAGTGAAAGACCACAATTGTAGTCTTCCAGTTATAAACAAGGAATAATACTGACAATTGTGTTTCACAATAAGTTCCATTTTCCTAGTCCACATACTTTTCTTTGTACTGGTGCTTTACGCTATAATACAAATATTTGAAACATAACATTTATTGATTAGGATGTAACTAGATCAACGACTGAGGGATTTAGTGTAGTTCTCTTCATGTCTTGGTAGCCCAACCTTGTGTTTCCATGGTAGCCCAACCTTGTGTTTCCATGGTAGCCCAACCTTGTGTTTCCTTGGTAGCCCAACCTTGTGTTTCCTTGGTAGCCCAACCTTGTGTTTCCATGGTAGCCCAACCTTGTGTTTCCATGGTAGCCCAACTTTGTGTTTCCATGGTAGCCCAACCTTGTGTTTCCATGGTAGCCCAACCTTGTGTTTCCTTGCATGGTAGCCCAACCTCGTGCTTCATTTTGTTGTGACAGACTTAAACATATCGTGTTTCAGGTTACGTATAATAAGAGAGATGACTGCATTGTCACATATGATGCAAATGGCCGTCTCATCCGTCTGAAGGTAAGACCTCCATCATAGTGTGATCACATGATTCCCACTCAGTGTGATCACATGATTTCATCCCAGTGTGGTCAATGATTCCTTACAGTATAAACTATATCAGTTGTACCATCTTCACTGTACAAATGTGTTCTAGTGAACCACGATTGTAAGATATAATTTGACTGTTATTTGTTTATGAATATAGACCTTACCATTCAGCAGGCAATGTAAGCATGACATTTGAATCAAAACATTCAAATTAAACAGATAACCGTCAAATGATATTAAAAACAGATTTAGAATAGGTATAGTTTATACTATTTGACCCGATATTACGATCAAAACATGATCAGACATTGTACCTTCAAACTATTATTTTTGCCAGATATTCATGAGTCATAAGCAGTAGCCACTGCATTGACACGCAATCAGTCAGTTATCCATCGTTTGGAAGCTTTATTGTTATATTGCTGTCGTCATATGTTGCACTGATGACTGGTCGTGTTTCCAGAAAGTTGAAGATGACAGTGCGTATGTGACACCGCGGGAAAGCAGCCCCACAGCCTACAGTGAAGAAAAAATTAAACCCTGGCTACAGTGAGTCGAAATTGTTCTTTAGCTTCTACTACACTGGCACGTCTCCCGTGTTGTCTAGCTTCTACTACACTGGCACGTCTCCTATGTTGTCTAGCTTCTACTACACTGGCACGTCTCCTGTGTTGTCTAGCTTCTACTACACTGGCACGTCTCCTATGTTGTCTAGCTTCTACTACACTGGCACGTCTCCTATGTTGTCTAGCTTCTACTACACTGGCACGTCTCCTGTGTTGTCTAGCTTCTACTACACTGGCACGTCTCCTGTGTTGTCCAGCTTCTACTACACTGGCACGTCTCCTGTGTTGTCTAGCTTCTACTACACTGGCACGTCTCCTATGTTGTCTAGCTTCTACTACACTGGCACGTCTCCTGTGTTGTCTAGCTTCTACTACACTGGCACGTCTCCTATGTTGTCTAGCTTCTACTACACTGGCACGTCTCCTATGTTGTCTAGCTTCTACTACACTGGCACGTCTCCTGTGTTGTCTAGCTTCTACTACACTGGCACGTCTCCTATGTTGTCTAGCTTCTACTACACTGGCACGTCTCCTATGTTGTCTAGCTTCTACTACACTGGCACGTCTCCTGTGTTGTCTAGCTTCTACTACACTGGCACGTCTCCTATGTTGTCTAGCTTCTACTACACTGGCACGTCTCCTGTGTTGTCTAGCTTCTACTACACTGGCACGTCTTCTATGTTGTCTAGCTTCTACTACACTGGCACGTCTCCTATGTTGTCTAGCTTCTACTACACTGGCACGTCTCCCGTGTTGTCTAGCTTCTACTACACTGGCACGTCTCCTATGTTGTCTAGCTTCTACTACACTGGCACGTCTCCTCTGTTGTCTAGCTTCTACTACACTGGCACGTCTCCCGTGTTGTCTAGCTTCTACTACACTGGCACGTCTCCTATGTTGTCTAGCTTCTACTACACTGGCACGTCTCCTGTGTTGTCTAGCTTCTACTACACTGGCACGTCTCCTGTGTTGTCCAGCTTCTACTACACTGGCACGTCTCCTGTGTTGTCTAGCTTCTACTACACTGGCACGTCTCCTATGTTGTCTAGCTTCTACTACACTGGCACGTCTCCTGTGTTGTCTAGCTTCTACTACACTGGCACGTCTCCTATGTTGTCTAGCTTCTACTACACTGGCACGTCTCCTATGTTGTCTAGCTTCTACTACACTGGCACGTCTCCTGTGTTGTCTAGCTTCTACTACACTGGCACGTCTCCTATGTTGTCTAGCTTCTACTACACTGGCACGTCTCCTATGTTGTCTAGCTTCTACTACACTGGCACGTCTCCTGTGTTGTCTAGCTTCTACTACACTGGCACGTCTCCTATGTTGTCTAGCTTCTACTACACTGGCACGTCTCCTGTGTTGTCTAGCTTCTACTACACTGGCACGTCTTCTATGTTGTCTAGCTTCTACTACACTGGCACGTCTCCTATGTTGTCTAGCTTCTACTACACTGGCACGTCTCCCGTGTTGTCTAGCTTCTACTACACTGGCACGTCTCCTATGTTGTCTAGCTTCTACTACACTGGCACGTCTCCTCTGTTGTCTAGCTTCTACTACACTGGCACGTCTCCCGTGTTGTCTAGCTTCTACTACACTGGCACGTCTCCTATGTTGTCTAGCTTCTACTACACTGGCACGTCTCCTGTGTTGTCTAGCTTCTACTACACTGGCACGTCTCCTATGTTGTCTAACTTCTACTACACTGGCACGTCTCCTATGTTGTCTAGCTTCTACTACACTGGCACGTCTCCTGTGTTGTCTAGCTTCTACTACACTGGCACGTCTCCTGTGTTGTCCAGCTTCTACTACACTGGCACGTCTCCTGTGTTGTCTAGCTTCTACTACACTGGCACGTCTCCTGTGTTGTCTAGCTTCTACTACACTGGCACGTCTCCTATGTTGTCTAGCTTCTACTACACTGGCATGTCTCCTGTGTTGTCTAGCTTCTACTACACTGGCACGTCTCCTGTGTTGTCCAGCTTCTACTACACTGGCACGTCTCCTGTGTTGTCTAGCTTCTACTACACTGGCACGTCTCCTGTGTTGTCCAGCTTCTACTACACTGGCACGTCTCCTATGTTGTCCAGCTTCTACTACACTGGCACGTCTCCCGTGTTGTCTAGCTTCTACTACACTGGCACGTCTCCCGTGTTGTCTAGCTTCTACTACACTGGCACGTCTCCCGTGTTGTCTAGCTTCTACTACACTGACAAGTCTCCTATGTTGTCTAGCTTCTACTACACTGGCACGTCTCCTATGTTGTCTAGCTTCTACTACACTGGCATGTCTCCCGTGTTGTCTAGCTTCTACTACACTGGCACGTCTCCTATGTTGTCTAGCTTCTACTACACTGGCACGTCTCCCGTGTTGTCTAGCTTCTACTACACTGGCACATCTCCTGTGTTGTCTAGCTTCTACTACACTGGCACATCTCCTATGTTGTCTAGCTTCTACTACACTGGCACGTCTCCTGTGTTGTCTAGCTTCTACTACACTGGCACGTCTCCTATGTTGTCTAGCTTCTACTACACTGGCACGTCTCCTGTGTTGTCTAGCTTCTACTACACTGGCACGTCTCCTATGTTGTCTAGCTTCTACTACACTGGCACGTCTCCTGTGTTGTCTAGCTTCTACTACACTGGCATGTCTCCTATGTTGTCTAGCTTCTACTACACTGGCACGTCTCCTGTGTTGTCTAGCTTCTACTACACTGGCACGTCTCCTATGTTGTCTAGCTTCTACTACACTGGCACGTCTTCTGTGTTGTCTAGCTTCTACTACACTGGCACGTCTCCCGTGTTGTCTAGCTTCTACTACACTGGCACGTCTCCTATGTTGTCTAGCTTCTACTACACTGGCACGTCTCCTGTGTTGTCCAGCTTCTACTACACTGGCACGTCTCCTGTGTTGTCTAGCTTCTACTACACTGGCACGTCTCCTATGTTGTCCAGCTTCTACTACACTGGCACGTCTCCTATGTTGTCCAGCTTCTACTACACTGGCACGTCTCCTATGTTGTCTAGCTTCTACTACACTGGCACGTCTCCTATGTTGTCTAGCTTACACTACACTGGCACGTCTCCTATGTTGTCCAGCTTCTACTACACTGGCACGTCTCCTATGTTGTCTAGCTTCTACTACACTGGCACGTCTCCTATGTTGTCCAGCTTCTACTACACTGGCACGTCTCCTATGTTGTCCAGCTTCTACTACACTGGCACGTCTCCTATGTTGTCCAGCTTCTACTACACTGGCACGTCTCCTATGTTGTCCAGCTTCTACTACACTGGCACGTCTCCTATGTTGTCCAGCTTCTACTACACTGGCACGTCTCCTATGTTGTCCAGCTTCTACTACACTGGCACGTCTCCTATGTTGTCTAGCTTCTACTACACTGGCACATCTCCTGTGTTGTCTAGCTTCTACTACACTGGCACGTCTCCTATGTTGTCTAGCTTCTACTACACTGGCACGTCTCCTGTGTTGTCTAGCTTCTACTACACTGGCACGTCTCCTATGTTGTCTAGCTTCTACTACACTGGCACGTCTCCTATATTGTGTCAGTACATGTAATGATCGCCTTGTTTTGTTTGCCATTGCTGTAGTCTAGTGCTTATGGAGTTGTATAAATATGCCAGTGTGTGTGTTTGAGCTGTGTTTGAGCTGTGTGTTTTAGTCACATTTGGCAGGTTTAATTTGAGTAATGAGTATCTGTATTGCTACATGTGTCCTTTACATAACTGCGACCCATCGCCTACACTTGACACATCAGAAATTATATTGCATTTTATTATAATGGTATCTGTACTGTTTGTTGGAAATAAATTACTAATTGATTTATTGATTTTTCCAGGAGACAACTAAAGAGGACCGAGGTCCCGGAGGGGGGCCACCCCACCGACAACACGTGGGTGCGCCCTCATTCTGCACATCCCCCAGTGACACTGCCCCCTGGAGGCTCACCAGGCACCACACGTCCCAAGTCGGCGATTGTCACCCCGGAGGAGAAGAGTCGACTGGAGCGTACTTCTGACTCCAGTTGGATGGAACAAGACGATGACAAGTCCGTGAAGAGTTCTTCCATTGCAACACAGACAGGGGGAGAGCTGCTCAAAGACTATGACCCGGTAAGTAGTCTTCTTGGAACGTGGATCATACAGCTCAGGGAGAAAAATATTTTCTCGTGGTCATGGGAGAAAAGTCAGGCCATTATAATTATTTCAGTGGAAGGTCAGGGAATTTTGCATTCCTGGAAAAAGTCTGAATTTTGCCTTCCTGGAAAAAGTCAGGGAAAGTTGATGTTTTCTCAAATGTGAAGTTCCTTCTTGTTGCTATGGCAATATTCTGGGAGTTATTTTTAGTGTCGGATTCGGAAGTGTTCCAAAGATCATGTGAAAAATACCCTTTTACATTTTTAAACCTTAATTTGAAATTGGGATAAAAGGGTATATTGGAAGGGAGCTGGGAGGCCATTGTAAAAACACACTTTGTTGTCAATTTGGTCTGCAAAAATTACATTTTGGTTAGGAAAAAGTCAACATTGTTTAGTTAGTTAGTTTCTTGTATGAACTTTGCAACAGATTCTACACATATGTTCTTTGTGTCTTCTTCTAGTGAGTCTCCTGTCATATGGCACGTCCCCAGTTCATCAAACTTTCAATTCTACCATATCTCTTGCTTTTTTGCTTTATTCTCTTCATAATCATAATATGTCCTTCGTTCTATCCAGTAATTGGCGAGGAGCATTAGGGTTTAATTAGGGTTTAATCCAGAAATATATAGAACTAAGCTGTTTCAGGATAATAACAAAATACCATATTAAGCAACACACAAGTCCCATAGCGTCCCTGTGTGTGTGTGTGTTTTGTCTTAATGATGCTAGATATGTAACAACCATTGTAGACTGGGTCATTGTGTTAAAATAACTTCCATCGTAGAGTTCCGCAGTCCAATCATTCAGGCAACATGAAATATTTATTGATATATTTACAAAAAGACCATAACATGCCAAAACCTCATTTGATTGATTGTGAAAATCAATAAATTTCTATGGTTTACGTAAATCACTTGCACAAGCTGAACTATGATTACGGTAAGCATTAGCAACTTCCAGTGAATGTTTATCATTTTCTACATCCTTGGCATCAACTTGTTCTGCATCGTACTCGGCATCATCATCAGTGAGTGCGCACACATCCGGCATCCACAAAGAGTAGTACATATCTATAAGCTAAGTACAGTCGCGCCTTGTTATAACGCGCCGTGTTATTATGTGGATTTGGATATAACGCGGTCGGTCGTGGACCCCGATTTTCTGCCACCAGGGGTGAAATGGTTGGGCTGCCATCAATCGTGTTTCGCCGGCGTTGGCTTCGGCCGGGCGACTTGTTAATTGCAATGGTGATTCACACAAATGCGTTGCATGTGAATAAAACGTTCACACATTCAGTGGTAATTTAGACATCAGAGACATACCAGCCAATTTGCTCCTGCACCTTTCAACTGATTAAAAACATTGAAGTTTAACCCGTTTATTCTACATAACAATCAGCAAGAGCGAGTCGATTTCAGGCTGCAAGATTAAAAATTTTTTACTGAATGCCAATACATAAAAATAACTCACAGTGCATTGAAATAAAAGTTGAGTAAAATCGTATTAAATGTAATTGAGCAGGCAACAGCAATATAAATCTCCGGTGAAACAGCAACGAAGTATCATTAGCCTTCCGTTAGTCTGTTACACACATCACAAATATCGTTCTCGAATCTTCGCTATGCCAAAACGCAAGGCGTACATGGTATGCGAAAAGTTAGATTTGGTCATCCGAATACGAAAGGGTGAATCGCAATGCAAAGTGTCTTGGGAGATGCGCGTTCCCGAATCGACACTTCGGGGATGGCTAAAGGATGAAGTGAAGCTACGAGAATTTTTAATCAACGTTTGCGCTGCAAGCGTAAACTCATACGCACATGTTCCGCTGCTCGCCTCCAGGTTATTGTTTTCAATGAGCATTACTCAATGTGATGCATCATACAGTCAGCCCATCGTAACAGATTATTGTCGATTTGTATTCCACAATTCCACACACGTGTAATTTATTCAATTCAACATTTTGACATTTTAAAATCGATACAGCACACATTGACGTTAATATTCTACTCTAAATAAGCTTTATATACCGTGCGGCACAACAGGACTTCCTCGCAGTGGCGGCGATCAGTCAGTCCATCGTAACAGATTATTTGTATTCCATATTCCACACACAGGTATTTTATTCAGTTCAACATTCGATAAAGTATGACATTCTAAAATCGATACAACACACATTAACGTTAATATTCTACTCTAAATAAGCTTTATAAACTGTGCGGGACAACAGGGCTTCATCACAGCAGCGGCGATCAGTGGCGGCGTGGCGTGTTAATTGCTGTTCATGGTACCCCTGGTGGCAGATACAAGAACACCTAACGTGCCTCGCTTACAACGCTGTCCAATATCGTGGACCCTGACCACCGCGTTATAATGAGGCGCGACTGTATTGTGTTGAACCAAGACTTGCCATCTCCCAAGGACCACGGATGGATATTTGAATAAATGTGTATGATATGCACACAAGACAAAGACAAATGTTTTAAAGCTTTGTATTAGGGAACACCTAAAATTACTTATAGATTTAACAAAACTTAACAAGATTGCCATCCAAGGCAAAAGCCCAGATGGCAAGTGGACAAGGAAGCTATTGGCTTATCGAGTGTTCAACATGTTTTCATCAATGTGTAACCCGCCCTTCTGAGATATTTGTCAATTTTGTTTTTAAACGTATTCACATCTATCCACTTAGTGATTTCTTCTAATTGACACTTAGGTCACAACATTGATGACTTTATAACATCAAGGTTGATTGATTTGTATTAAATGGTTTATAAGTTAAATTGATACCAAACATTTTAGTTTAAAAAAGTATTTTGACGTCAAAACTGACATGCTTAAATTCAACATAGTGGATGCTTATAGCCAGCCCTGTTCAGTGGATCGTAAGCTTTAAATTTGGGTTTGTAAAGTCTGGCAATAAATCATATGAATGCATACAAGTGTATAAGGCAAACAGACATCAATAAACAGACCCAGAAAGATCCACGCTGTGAAGACATTGGAAGATAACTTTGAAATTGGAGAAACTCTGTTCTGGGAAGTTCAAGTATTTGTCTGCAATCGTTTCAGACACAAAGACATTTAACATTTAAAAGTCTTAATGTGTTGACATCGAAGAAATGCTCACACGAGATTGTGGGGTTCGTGTTTTTGTCAGTATAATCTTTGAAAAATCTTATTGTCAGATATCTTGCCAAACATTAACATCAATGTCTTGATGTCAGTATTTTTCCTGTGACAGAAATAGTCCTAAGGTGCTACTAAAAAGATTGATCGCAGGTAACGTCTGCATGTGGCCAGCTTCTAGTTTGTGAAGTACAATAGTTGGTACTGCTGCTGCTGCTCGTGTTGAAACTGATATGTTTACTTTACAATTGTGATGACTTGTTGTGTTTGTGCTGTAGTTGGAGCAAGTGCTGGTGGAAGGAGATATCACCGACTATGAGGTCCATGTGCTCACTGGGTCGTGTCTCGGAGCCAGTACGAAGGCAGACGTCAAACTTACGCTGTGTGGTGACATGGGACGCACGGACGAGATCTACCTGCCTGATTCAAGGACATACAAGATCAAGTTCCAGAAGGGGCAGGTGTGTGTCACAATGACTGTCATCAAAACAGTGCGTGTTGTGTATGTGGGTCTGTGCATGTGTGTATGTGGGTGCATGTGTGTGTGTGTGCACATGTATATGTGTGTGTGCATGCATGTCTGTATGTGGGTGCATGTGTGTGTGTGCACGAGTATGTGTGTGTGCATGCATGTGTGCATGTGGGTACATGTGTGTGTGTGTGTGTGTGTGTGTGTGTGTGTGTGTGTGTGTGTGTGTGTGTGTGTGTGTGTGTGTGTGTGTGTGTGTGTGTGTGTGTGTGTGTGTGTGTGTGTGTGTGGGTGTGTGTGTGTGTGTGTGTGTGTGTGTGTGTGTGTGTGTGTGTGTGCACGTGTATATGTGTGTGTGCATGCACGTGTATATGTGTGTGATATATCACTTGATGTGTGCATTAAGTCATAATAAATCCTAAAACATTTACATAAAATAACGTTAAATATCTGCAGATATTTCCAGTAAGACAATATAAACTGTTTTGTTTATGTAAATAATTAAAGTTAATAAATGCATAAATAAAAACTAGAAATACTTAATTAAGATTACAGTGATTGTATATTAAAACAGTCTAAAAGTTTTTATAATCTTAAGGTATGCATGTACATTAGACACAATGTTCAAGGTGGGGATTTGTATAAATATTCTCTGTTATTAATTTTTTTATGAACATTATTATGAATACATTACTTTTTTATAGTTGTAAAAAATTTAGATTATGTCTGTTTGCAGGAGGACATCTGTTTACAGGAGGACATCATAGTTTATTAGTAGATTATGTCTGTTTGCAGGAGGACATCTGTTTACAGGAGGACATCATAGTTTATTAGTAGATTATGTCTGTTTGCAGGAGGACATCTTTGACCTGAAATGTTTCTTTGTTGGTCCATTGCGGAAGATAATAATCGGTCATGACAGAAAAGAGTTAGGTAAGTAATGGAAACTGTCAAAACACTAGAAGTTGTACAACTAAGTTTAAGTGAAATCTTATATATAATTATTTTATTGGCCGAGCAGGCATGGCCAGTCGCACCGTCCGAGCAGGCATGGCCAGTCGCACCATCCGAGTAGGCATGGCCAGTCGCACCGTTCGAGCAGGCATGGCCAGTCGCACCATCCGAGCAGGCATGGCCAGTCGCACCATCCGAGCAGGCATGGCCAGTCGCACCATCCAACAGGCATGGCCAGTCGCACCGTCCTTTTCCACCTTGTTCAATTTTTGGCCACTTGACCTGCCTCCTGTTGTCAATCCCAATTTTGATGTTAATAAGTCAGTCACTGCGCCTTCTTCCACTAACTTTCCCGACCAGCAAATCTTTCTCCCGGCTGCCTTTCCTTGCAGTATGTCAGAAAAATGTCAGTTTGGTTGTAAATATTTTATTATATAATAATAATAATTATATTAATTATCATTATATCATAATTGTTATTATATTAATTATTATGATGTTCTTGTAGGGTGTGGTTGGTTCCTTGAGTCAGTTGTTGTGAAGGACAGGAAGCGCCACATCAAGCATGAAGTACCGTGTGGTCGGTGGCTCTCTGCCAGGGACAGTGACGGTCTGACCATTAGGGAGTTCCCCGTCTCATTCAGCACCACATTTAGAGATTCACCAGGTAAGGGACTAATATTTGGAGCTACTTGACTTATATAGAGCAATAAAAGTTTATTGAAGACAATTACTGATTGTAGGGAAATATGTGTAAAAGTCATAAAGAATCTTGGAAGCTTGTGTCACCCCCCTTATGTCACCCCACTAATAATAATAATAATAAACTTATGTCACCCCCCTTATAATAATAAACTATGAAGTACTTCTGTTGTGCTGACATCCTCAGGAGACCCAAAACAAAAGGGGTTAAGCAGTTCATAATCGATAAGCAGTTCCAATTGTAAACAGTTGGATTGGTACGCTGGTGAGCTATGGAGGATAAGCAAGTTTAAACAGGTGGGTTTTTAGTTTACGGTGAACATTTCATGTTAGGACACTCCCAGAATTAAAGATTCTGCATCAAGGTAAAAAAGAAATTTTATATATCAGCCAAAATGTCACCTACTTTGCTGGTTTTGTTTGTGTGGTAATTGTCTGTAAGTAAGACTATATATGCACTAAAAATAATACTTCAAAAAGAATGTTTGTGTTGGTTTCAGAGCCCCAGGTGATGTCCCCAGAGCAGGGAGAGTCGGACAGGGAGACAAGCGAGACAGCGATGGTGGAGACGGCTCCAAGTGAAGTGACAAGTCACACCAGCATGCGCACCCAAGTGAGCCACCAGGACGGAGACAAGGAGGACGCCGACAGTGATGACACGTCCTCTAGCTACAGCAGTGCATCCAGCCACAGCGAGGTGGCAGACATAGCCAGGAAACCACCACCCACACAAGTGGAACACAAGCATTTATCGAAGAGAGACACATTCTTTGACCAGACCGTCTCAGAACACGATTACAGTTCCGCCATCGAGGCACTGTCTCAGGGCAAAGACAGAGATGGCGACCTTGGGAGTGATAAGCCTGCATACTCGGCAAGAGGGAGGAGTATCAGCGAGACATCGTCATCCGGGTCGGAGACTAGTGACAGCGACAGTGACACTGGCAGTGACACGGCCTTTCTGTCTAGGAAGGACATGGGAGATGATAGCAGTCCACGGAACAAACAGAATGATGGACACGAAAAAATGTCAGCCACTGAGGTAAAACACTTATGAAGCATTCTTTGATCAGACATGTTAAATTGGTGCCAGTGAAGTTGACAAATTTGTTAGATTTAAAGAATTTGTTAACATTTAAGAAAAAAAATTATTTATGACATTTATTAAATAATTTTTTTACATGTTCTGTTCAATGTTTAGCACATCAGTGTAGCAGTAGGAAAAATACTGTTTTTTTATAGCTTTCTCTTTGGTCTAATTAACTAATTACGCCCTTACATTGAGAATCCGCAGTCCACACAGTGTGTTAGCTGTTAATCCACATTCCACACAGTGTGTCAGCTGTTATTTCACACAGTGTGTCAGCTGTTAATCCACATTCCACACAGTGTGTCAACTGTTAATCCACATTCCACACAGTGTGTCAACTGTTAATTCACATTCCACACTGTGTCAGCTGTTAATTCACATTCCGCAGTGTGTCAGCTGTTAATCCACATGCCACATATTGAATCAGCTGTTAATCGACATTCCACAGTGTGTCAGCTGTTATTCCACAGTGTGTCAGATGTTAACCTACAGTTCACACTGTGTGTCAGCTGTTAATTCACATTCCACAGTGTGTCAGCTGCTGTCACATTCCACAGTGTGTACGATGTTAATCCACATTCCACACAGTGTGTCAGCTGTTAATCCACATTCCATACAGTGTGTCAGCTGTTAATTCACATTCCACAGTGTGTCAGCTGTTATTCCACAGTGTGTATGATGTTAATCCACATTCCACACAGTGTGTCAGGTGTTAATTGTTATGAGTTAACCCTGGTCACGAGGCAAACCTGATAAGAAAATCTGATAATGCACTATATCGTTGTATATTAAATATCTATTGTTACATTTCTTGAGAAGATCAAGAAGGTGCTTTGAGATTGTACACCACATGAAGCTAACAGTTAACAAGATTTAGCAATATTGCCCTCCTAAACCTCAGGCCAAGTGGACAAAGAAGCCATTGATATATCAAGAGTTAAACGTTATACATCTGTTTATCCTGCCCTTCTCAGATATTTGTCAGTTTTGTTTTTAATTGCATAATCTGTGATGTTGTTTGCAGAAACGAAGCACCAGTGAACCAACAGGGGGCAGCACGGAGAAGGACCAACAGTTGAGACGCGGCCCCACGATTCACCAGGCTGCTAAGCAGGGCGACCTGGCGACAATGAAACGCTGGGTAGAACACAACAGTGAAATTATGAAGTGAGTTGTACTTTCATCGTGTCTATATCAACGAGTGTACGCAGCAATAATAATACCAACAACAATAATATACAAATATTTGTGTGCCCGAAATACTGTTGTTTTGTCATTCTAAGGTGCAGGGAGTATGACATTATACAATGTTCGTCCCCTATTGTATATACTAGGGAGTATAACATTGTATAATGTTCTTCCCCTATTGTTCTCTTTACATTATTATATAGGATTTGCCTTGATTTAATTTGTATGTATTGTAAAGAGTTACAATAAATTTGATTTGATTTGATTATTATACTGTACTAGATATTGATCAAACAATTTTAAGATATGCAATAAGTATCTGAATCATTTAAATATGTAATATGATAATCTAATAATAAAATTAGCAATAAAATAATACTAAAAGTTAATAATGCAACCTGCATTAAAATAGTCATAACTCAGTGCATAAAATGAGGATCTTATAATAATAATAATAAATGCTAACAAGTTTATAAAATTAAAATGTGTATTTAATCATCACAAGAAATATGGTAACAGTTTTTAGAAATGAAGCTTTGTGACTGGCTGAAACCTAATATAACTAATACTGTAAACTACTTTGTGTTGTCTTTGCAATGTGGAGTGGTTATCGTCTTCTTTTGGGGTAATTAAATGTTTCTTTCTGTGTATTTCAGCTACACATTCTGACACACTAACTGAATATGTTAGCTGATACTGACTGAATCTATTAGCTGATGACTGAGTATTTCAGTTACATTGACTTGGGCTTGGTCCAAACAACTTGTTACTTATACTCAAGTACCAATTTTTTTCAGCTACACTGACTGAATCCTTCAGCTACTCCAACTGAATATTTCAGCTACACAGATTGATTCTTTCAGCTACACTACCTGCATTTTTAATTACCCCAACAGAATCTTTCACTTACACTGACTGATTCTTTCAGCTACACCGATTGAATCAAAAACATTGACTGAATCTTTTAACAAAACTGACTGAATGATTCAGCCAAGGTGCTACCTGTTTCAGTTCGAAGGACGAGCGAGGGTGGACAGTTCTACACAATGCGGCCGCCCATGGACGGATGGACGCGGTCCAGTGGCTATCGGTCAAGCTGCATGACCTGGATGCGGAGACGCCCACTGGCTACACAGCCATGCACCTGGCCTCCCTACATGGACACACCAACTGTATGGTGGTACGTGCTCTGTCACATAACATCCCTGCATGGCCACACCAACTGTATGGTGGTACGTGCTCTCTCACATAACTGAAGAAACAGAACTAACAGGACAGGCTATACATAGACTGAAGAAACAGAACTAACAGGACAGGCCACACACAGACTGAAGAAACAGAACTAACAGGACAGGCCACACACAGACTTAAGAAGCAGAACTAACAGGACAGGCCACACACAGACTGAAGAAGCAGAACTAACAGGACAGGCCACACACAGACTTAAGAAGCAGAACTAACAGGACAGGCCACACACAGACTGAAGAAGCAGAACTAACAGGACAGGCCACACACAGACTTAAGAAGCAGAACTAACAGGACAGGCCACACACAGACTTAAGAAGCAGAACTAACAGGACAGGCCACACATAGACTTAAGAAGCAGAACTAACAGGACAGGCCACACACAGACTTAAGAAGCAGAACTAACAGGACAGGCCACTCACAGACTTAAGAAGCAGAACTAACAGGACAGGCCACACACAGGTTTAAGAAGCAGAACTAACAGGACAGGCTACACACAGACTGAAGAAGTAGAACTAACAGGACAGGCCACACACAGACTGAAGAAGTAGAACTAACAGGACAGGCCACACACAGACTTAAGAAGCAGAACTAACAGGACAGGCCACACATAGACTTAAGAAGCAGAACTAACAGGACAGGCCACACACAGACTGAAGAAGTAGAACTAACAGGACAGGCTACACACAGACTGAAGAAGTAGAACTAACAGGACAGGCTACACACAGACTGAAGAAGTAGAACTAACAGGACAGGCCACACACAGACTGAAGAAGTAGAACTAACAGGACAGGCCACACATAGACTTAAGAAGCAGAACTAACAGGACAGGCCACACACAGACTTAAGAAGCAGAACTAACAGGACAGGCCACACACAGACTGAAGAAACAGAACTAGCAGGACAGGCCACACACAGACTTAACAAGCAGAACTAACAGGACAGGCCACACACAGGCTGTAGAAGCAGAACTAACAGGACAGGCCACACACAGACTGAAGAAGCAGAACTAACAGGACAGGCCACACACAGACTGAAGAAGCAGAACTAACAGGACAGGCCACACACAGGCTGAAGAAGCAGAACTAACAGGACAGGCCACACACAGACTGAAGAAGCAGAACTAACAGGACAGGCCACTCACAGACTTAAGAAGCAGAACTAACAGGACAGGCCACACACAGACTGAAGAAGCAGAACTAACAGGACAGGCCACACACAGACTGAAGAAGCAGAACTAACAGGACAGGCCACACACAGACTGAAGAAGCAGAACTAACAGGACAGGCTACACATAGACTCTGGAGGGTTTGCTTTGGATGGCAATCCTGTTAAATCTTGTTAAGTATTGTTAAATTACAGGAAGAAAATCTCAGTAAAAAATAGATGCATGTAATGTTTTCTGAAACAGTAAATATCACTACATCACATTTGCTGTATGATGTTGCAGGTGTTATTAGCAATGGGAGCGAACCTTGACTGTCGCAGCATAGAGAAGCAGACTCCACTACATCTCGCCTGCATGGGGTAGCAATTCTTGTAACATTACATTTTGATTGATTGATGTAACAGTAGTTACATTACATTTTGATAGATTGATGTAACATTAGTGACATTACATTTTGATAGATTGATGTAACAGTAATCTCATTACATTTTGCCAGTTTAACCTGTAAAGTCACTGTTTTGCTTTCTTCAAATTTGGCATGGAATTTTATAAGAAAGCCTGGATAAACGTGAACATAGAAATGGCGTAGAACTGTATAATTGCTGAAGTGTTCAAACCTTGCAATAACAATAGCAATGTTACACGTTTCAGTGGTTACCTGAAAACAGTCAAGTGGCTCGTGGCCAACAAGGCATCGTTGGAAGCAGTGGACCTGATGGAACGCAGTCCACTCACCATGGCTGAGGAGTATCAGCATACAGAGATCGTCGAGTTCCTGCAGATGTGGATGTCTGAGACCACACATAGTGCCTCTCAGCTCACAGCCACCAGTCTCCAGTGGGACACATCACAGGTCAGAATATGACAAGAAATATAGTTTATTCATATAGCAAATTTTTTTGTCAAAATAAAATTTATTTATGAAATCAATATTTGTTGTATATTCATAAATCCAGGTTTTGTTGAAATAAAATTTATTTGTGAACCCAGTTTTGTTTAAATAAATTTAATTCGTAAATCCAGTTTTTATTAAAATACAATTTATTCGTAAATCCTGTTTTTGTTGAAATAAAATTTGTTCATCAATGTAGTTTTTTGTTGAAATAACATTTATAATAAATCCCGTTTTTGTTGAAAAAAAAATTTCATATACAGTTTTCTTTTCAAAATAAAATGTATTCATAAAATGTCATGCATAAGTTATTGTTTATAATATCTGGTGTCACATATGTAATGGCAGAATGTGTGTCATTTGGCCAGGCTGAACAAGTGTCACCAAGAAAAGCAGACAGAGACAATGGCAACATCAGTGATGACACGGACGACAGTCAGTCAGTAACTGACGAAGAGTCAGACAAGTTGAAGAAGAGACATGACGAGGAGCTCATGGTAAGACACAACATTCTAATAAACTAACAAACAGACTAATAAACAAACATATAGACAAACTAACAAACAAAAAAGCTTCATTGTTCATGCCAATCTAATAGCGCAATCCCTAATAAAACATAATTTTATTTATCATGTGTTTAAAAAAATTGCACAAGTTTAATTATCATCATAATTTTTTAATTGTGTACAGCAATGTTGACTATATATCTGTCTCTTTGCACTAAATACAACAGCAATTTGTATTTCACACCGCCTTGGCTGCTCACTGAGTGTTGTGTACATTTTGTTTGTATAATTTGTTGATTTTCATGTATATATACTCTGCTACGTATTAACTTTTAAATCAAGCATAACTTTTTTGAGACTTCAGCTGTCGCTTTGACTGTAACCATTTTCTGTGCCTGTAACAAACATTCGTGTGTTTGAAAACAGATACTTGGTCATTTGAGGCTAGCTGTCATAATGACTCACTGTGTGTATCTGTGTACAACTTGCAGCACCGATACCTCTCCGCATGTATCATGAAGCAGTCAGAGTGTAAGATATGTTGCTGTTGTTTTTGTTGTTGCTGAAAACCAACATTGTTATTGTGGAGTTACTAAACAGTTCCTGTAGAAACTAAATATCGTTAAGTATTATCAAGTTAATTCCCTATGTTCCGCCATTGTAGTACACAGTGCACTTTTGTTTGTTTTTGTGTGTCACATTGCCCCACTGCCCACCTACCCTTGACATCACATTGCCCCACTGTCCACCTACCATTGACATCACATTGCCCCACTGCCCACCTACCATTGACATCACATTGTCCCACTGTCCACCTACCATTGACATCACATTGCCCCACTGCCCACCTACCATTGACATCACATTGCCCCACTGTCCACCTACCATTGACATCACATTGTCCCACTGTCCACCTACCATTGACATCACATTGCCCCACTGCCCACCTACCATTGACATCACATTGCCCCACTGTCCACCTACCATTGACATCACATTGCCCCACTGTCCACCTACCATTGACATCACATTGTCCCACTGTCCACCTACCATTGACATCACATTGCCCCACTGCCCACCTACCATTGACATCACATTGCCCCACTGTCCACCTACCATTGACATCACATTGCCCCACTGTCCACCTACCATTGACATCACATTGTCCCACTGTCCACCTACCATTGACATCACATTGCCCCACTGCCCACCTACCATTGACATCACATTGCCCCACTGTCCACCTACCATTGACATCACATTGCCCCACTGTCCACCTACCATTGACATCACATTGTCCCACTGTCCACCTACCATTGACATCACATTGCCCCACTGCCCACCTACCCTTGACATCACATTGCCCCACTGCCCACCTACCATTGACATCACATTGTCCCACTGTCCACCTACCATTGACATCACATTGCCCCACTGCCCACCTACCATTGACATCACATTGTCCCACTGTCCACCTACCATTGACATCACATTGCCCCACTGTCCACTTAACATTGACATCACATTGCCCCACTGTCCACCTACCATTGACATCACATTGCCCCACTGTCCACCTACCATTGACATCACATTGCCCCACTGTCCACCTACCATTGACATCACATTGCCCCACTGCCCACCTACCATTGACATCACATTGCCCCACTGTCCACCTACCATTGACATCACATTGTCCCACTGTCCACCTACCATTGACATCACATTGCCCCACTGTCCACTTACCATTGACATCACATTGCCCCACTGTCCACCTACCATTGACATCACATTGCCCCACTGTCCACCTACCATTGACATCACATTGCGCCACTGCCCACCTACCATTGACATCACATTGCGCCACTGCCCACCTACCATTGACATCACATTGTCCCACTGTCCACCTACCATTGACATCACATTGCCCCACTGCCCACCTACCCTTGACATCACATTGCCCCACTGTCCACCTACCATTGACATCACATTGTCCCACTGTCCACCTACCATTGACATCACATTGCCCCACTGCCCACCTACCATTGACATCACATTGTCCCACTGTCCACCTACCATTGACATCACATTGCCCCACTGTCCACCTACCATTGACATCACATTGCCCCACTGTCCACCTACCATTGACATCACATTGCCCCACTGTCCACCTACCATTGACATCACATTGCCCCACTGTCCACCTACCATTGACATCACATTGCCCCACTGTCCACCTACCATTGACATCACATTGTCCCACTGTCCACCTACCATTGACATCACATTGCCCCACTGTCCACCTACCATTGACATCACATTGCCCCACTGCCCACCTACCCTTGACATCACATTGCCCCACTGTCCACCTACCATTGACATCACATTGCCCCACTGTCCACCTACAATTGACATCACATTGCCCCACTGTCCACCTACCATTGACATCACATTGCCCCACTGCCCACCTACCCTTGACATCACATTGCCCCACTGTCCACCTACCATTGACATCACATTGCCCCACTGTCCACCTACACTTGACATCACATTGCCCCACTGTCCACCTACCATTGACATCACATTGCCCCACTGCCCACCTACCCTTGACATCACATTGCCCCACTGTCCACCTACACTTGACATCACATTGCCCCACTGTCCACCTACTATTGACATCACATTGCCCCACTGCCCACCTACCCTTGACATCACATTGCCCCACTGTCCACCTACCATTGACATCACATTGCCCCACTGCCCACCTACCCTTGACATCACATTGCCCCACTGTCCACCTACCATTGACATCACATTGCCCCACTGCCCACCTACCCTTGACATCACATTGCCCCACTGTCCACCTACACTTGACATCACATTGCCCCACTGTCCACCTACCATTGACATCACATTGCCCCACTGCCCACCTACCCTTGACATCACATTGCCCCACTGCCCACCTACCCTTGACATCACATTGCCCCACTGCCCACCTACCATTGACATCACATTGCCCCACTGCCCACCTACCATTGACATCACATTGCCCCACTGCCCACCTACCCTTGACATCACATTGCCCCACTGTCCACCTACCGTTGACATCACATTGCCCCACTGTCCACCTACCCTTGACATCACATTGCCCCACTGTCCACCTACCATTGACATCACATTGCCCCACTGCCCACCTACCCTTGACATCACATTGCCCCACTGTCCACCTACACTTGACATCACATTGCCCCACTGCCCACCTACACTTGACATCACATTGCCCCACTGTCCACCTACACTTGACATCACATTGCCCCACTGTCCACCTACACTTGACATCACATTGCCCCAGTGCCCACCTACACTTGACACCACATTGCCGCACTGCCCACCTACACTTGACATCACATTGCCCCACTGTCCACCTACCATTGACATCACATTGCCCCACTGTCCACCTACACTTGATGTTCCATTGCCCCACTGCCCACCTACACTTGGCACCACATTGCCCCACTGTCCACCTACACTTGACACCACATTGCCCCACTGTCCACCTACACTTGACATCACATTGCCCCACTGCCCACCTACACTTGACATCACATTGCCCCACTGTCCACCTACACTTGACATCACATTGCCCCACTGCCCACCTAAACTTGACACCACATTGCCGCACTGCCCACCTACACTTGATGTCACATTGTCCCAGTGTGTTACCTGCCATCACCACATGACTGAGTCACATCATTGCCACATCACTGTGTCACATCACCATTTGCCACATCACTATTTGTCACATCAATGTGCTACATCACTGTGTGTCACATCAGTGTGTGTCACATCACCATTTTTTCACATCACTGTCACATTACTGTATGTCACATCACTATGTGTCACACTACAAGTACTCTGCACATAACTATGTGTCACATCACTACATATATCACTGTTTGCCACACCACTGTTTGCTACACCAGTCTGTGTCTAAATACGTAACAGAAAAAGATAGCCATCAAATGTTTTCCCTAATTGGAGAAGCAATTTGATAATTTTCTTGCAAACTTTATTATTGTTCATACATCTTTTTCATGTTGTGATCCAAGCTAGAGCCCTTTGCCATCTCCTTCATGCAAAATAACAATAATAATATCAGTACAGAAGGGGGAATGGGAGTGGAGTGGGAAGGCCAAGGAAGATATGGAAGTAGTGGGAAGGCCAAGGAAGAGATGGGAGGAGTGGGAATGCCGAGGAAGAGATGGGAAGAGAGGGAAGGGTGAGTAAGAGATGGGAAGAGTCTGAAAGCCAAGGAAGAGATGAGAGGAGTGGGAAGGGCAAGGAAGGGATGGGAGTGGGAGGAGTGGGAAGGGCGAGTAAGAGATGGGAAGAGTGGGAAAGCCAAGGAAGAGATGAGAGGAGTGGGAAGGGCGAGGAAGAGATGGGAGGAGTGGGAATTGTGAGGAAATTGTGGATAGAGTGGGAATGGTGATGAAGAGATGGATAGAGCGGGAATGGTGAGGAAGAGACGGATAGAGTGGGAATGGTGAGGAAGAGATGGGAGGAGTAGGAAAGCCGAGGAAGAGATGGGAAGATTGGGAAGGCTGAAGAAAAGATGGGGGAGTGGGGGTGCCGAGGACGAGATGGGAGGAGTGGGAAGGCCGAGGAAGAGATGGGAGGAGTGGGAAGACCGAGGAAGAGATGGGAGGAGTGGGAAGAGATGGTAGGAATGGGAAGGCCGAGGAAGAGATGGGAGGAGTGGGAAGGCCAAGGAAGAGATTGGAGGAGTGGGAAGGCTGAGGAAGAGATGGTAGGAACGGGAAGGCCGAGGAAGAGATGGGAGGAGTGGGAAGGCCGAGGAAGAGATGGGAGGAGTGGGAAGGCTGAGGAAGAGATGGTAGGAACAGGAAGGCCGAGGAAGAGATGGGAGGAGTGGGAAGGCCAAGGGAGTGGGAATGGTGTGGAAGAGATGGACAGAATGGGAATGATGAGAAAGAGATGGATGGAGGAAGTCACGTAAACATGAGACCTGCCAGTTCACGTATCTTGCCTGTTGTGTTGCGCAGGAGAAGAAGCGACTGTACGAGGAGCAGCAGTCACGCATGCAGTCCAAGCAGACCAGCTTCCTCGACAGCATCCGGGCCGAGTACGACTGAACAGTGGAGGTGACACGTCACACACGACCGATGGATGTGTACATGTGTGTAGATACAGATGCTATGTACAATGTACATACACAGGTTGTTGTACACTGTGCTTATTGTTATCATATATTTATATGTTTGCTGTGATAGCCTTTGTGGCAGTATTGTAGTAACTATAAAACTTGTTTAAATTGTTTACCATGTTGAAATGAGTGATATCTTGTTTGAACAGCACTAGTATTTTGATGCCATCCTTTAATGTTAAAAAAAATTATTACTAATAATTACAAATTTATGCTTAAGCAGATTTGGAAACGTCAATAAGAAAATGTAAAAGTTAAGGTTATAATGTAGCTTTGTGATTTGTACTACTACTATTTTGTGTAGATGAGTTTGTCCTGTGCCAGAGATAAAATGGCTTGCTAACATTTAAATGCATTCTCAGCATATCAATAGTAATATTAGTAGTAGGCATGTGAGACTTAAGAGTGTATAGCGCACATGTGAATATTTGAGTTTACTTTCACACCTACATATGCATGTACAAACACAAGTGTATGCTCACACTATGAAACAAGAAACACAGCTAATGTGAACGGTTTCTTGAATGTCTTATGCAAATGTATAGTACTGTTTTAACAGTAGTGATGACTGACAATATGTAATGATTGTTCCACAGACCATGTGCTATAAAAGGTATGTTCTTATAACAAATGGCAAGATGATATTTGTTGAACATGTTTTCATTTAGCTTCTTTTATATTGTTGCTTTGTTTTTAATAACTTATTTCGTTTTTGCAAATTACTTTTTCCCATACGAGTCTGTCCATATGCTTCCTCTGTGAATGAAGGGTCCACGGACATGACCATGGTGAAGGGTCCACCCACAAAACCACTGTAGCTTGCTTGTAAAGAATGCATTTCATGTTCAATGTTTCCTAGATTGATGTCAGTAGATTGCAATAAATATATTTTGGACAAAGTGAGACTATTCATTTGTAGTCAGTAAGCATCTTTATGTAGTTCCCTGCGTAGACACTACGAAGAAGTGACTCTTCCAAAAGACACAGGCAAAGTAGCATTAACAAAATTGCCCAAGTGTTGAAACAACACTCCGGACCTTTCTACTGACACACACCCCGGTCCTTTCTACTGACACACACCCCGGTCCTTTCTACTGACACACACCCCGGTCCTTTCTACTGACACACACCCCGGTCCTTTCTACTGACACACCCCCCGGTCCTTTCTACTGACACACACCCCGGTCCTTTCTACTGACACACACCCCGGTCCTCTCGACTGACACACACCCCGGTCCTCTCGACTGACGCACACCCCGGTCCTCCCGACTGACACACACCCCGGTACTCTCGACTGACAAACATCCCGGTCCTCTCAACTGACACACCTGGTCGTCTCGACTGACACACACCCCGGTCGTCTCGACTGACACACACCCCGGTCCTCTCGACTGA
The DNA here is from genome assembly GCA_963662155.1 of Lamellibrachia columna. Taxonomy (NCBI): domain Eukaryota; kingdom Metazoa; phylum Annelida; class Polychaeta; order Sabellida; family Siboglinidae; genus Lamellibrachia; species Lamellibrachia columna. The sequence goes on from OY759266.1 coordinate 59,016,368, forward strand.
CAAACATCCCGGTCCTCTCGACTGACACACACCCCGGTCCTCCCGACTGACACACACCCCGGTCCTCTCAACTGACACTCACCATGGTCCTCTCTACTGACACACCCCGGTCCTCTCGACTGACACACACCCCGGTCCTCTCTACTGACTCACACCCCGGTCCTCTCAACTGACACACACCTCGGTCCTCTCGACTGACACACACCCGGTCCTCCCGACTGATACACACCCCGGTCCTCCCTACTGACACACACCCCGGTCCTCTCGACTGACACACATCCCGGTCCTCTCGACTGACACACATCCCGGTCCTCCCGACTGACACACACCCCGGTCCTCTCGACTGACACACACCCCGGTCCTCTCAACTGACACACATCCCGGTCCTCTCTACTGACACACCCCGGTCCTCTACTGACACACACCAAGGTCCTCTCAACTGACACACACCCCGGTCCTTTCTACTGACACACACCCCGGTCCTCTCTACTGACACACACCCCAGTCCTCTCTACTGACACACACCCCAGTCCTCTCTACTGACACACACCCCGGTCCTCTCGACTGACACACACCCCGGTCCTTTCTACTGACACACACCCCGGTCCTTTCTACTGACACACACCCCGGTCCTTTCGACTGACACACACCCCGGTCCTTTCGACTGACACACACCCCGGTCCTCTCGACTGACAAACATCCCGGTCCTCTCGACTGACACACACCCCAGTCCTCCCGACTGACACACACCCCAGTCCTCTTGACTGACACACACCCCAGTCCTCTCAATTGACACTCACCATGGTCCTCTCTACTGACACACACCCCGGTCCTCTCTACTGACTCACACCCCAGTCCTCTCAACTGATACACACCTCGGTCCTCTCGACTGACACACACCCTGGTCCTCCCGACTGATACACACCCTGGTCCTCCCTACTGACACACACCCCGGTCCTCTCGACTGACACACATCCCGGTCCTCTCAACTGACACACACCGTGGTCCTCTCTACTGACACACACCCCGGTCCTCTCGACTGACACACATCCCGGTCCTCCCGACTGACACACACCCCAGTCCTCTCGACTGACACACACCCCAGTCCTCTCGACTGACACACACCCCGGTCCTCTCTACTGACACACACCCCGGTCCTCTACTGACACACACCAAGGTCCTCTCAACTGACACACACCCGGTCCTTTCTACTGACACACACCCCGGTCCTCTCTACCGACACATACCTCCAGTCCTCTCTACTGACACACACCCCAGTCCTCTCTACTGACACACACCCCGGTCCTCTCGACTGACACACACCCCGGTCCTCTCAACTGACACACACCGTGGTCCTCTCGACTGACACACACTGCAGTCCTCTTGACTGACACACACCATGGTCCTCTCTACTGACACACACCCCGATCCTCTCAACTGACAGATTCCCCAGTCCTCTCTGACACACACCCCAATCCTCTCTACTAACACACACCTCAGTCCTCTCTACTGACACACACACACCCCAGTCCTCTCAACCGACACACACCCCGGTCCTCTCGACTGACACACACCCCAGTCCTCTCAACTGACACACACCCCAGTCCTCTCAACTGACACACACCCCGGTCCCCTCAACTGACACACACACCAGTCCTCTCTACTGACACACGCCCTGGTCCTCTCAACTGACACACACTGTGGTCCTGTCGACTGACACACACTGCGGTCCTCTTGACTGACACACACTGCGGTCCTCTCAACTGACATACCCCAGTCCTCTCTACCGACACATACCCCGGTCCTCTATACTGATACATACCCGTCCTCTCAACTGACACACACCGTGGTCCTCTCAACTGACACACACCCTGGTCCTCTCTACTGACACACACCCCGGTCCTCTTGACTGACACACATCCCGGTCCTCCCGACTGACACACACCCCAGTCCTCTCGACTGACACACACCCTAGTCCTCTCGACTGACACACACCCCGGTCCTCTCTACTGACACACACCCCGGTCCTCTACTGACACACACCAAGGTCCTCTCAACTGACACACACCCGGTCCTTTCTACTGACACACACCCCGGTCCTCTCTACTGACACATACCCCCAGTCCTCTCTACTGACACACACCCCAGTCCTCTCTACTGACACACACCCCGGTCCTCTCGACTGACACACACCCCGGTCCTCACAACTGACACACACCGTGGTCCTCTCGACTGACACACACTGCGGTCCTCTTGACTGACACACACCGTGGTCCTCTCTACTGACACACACCCCGATCCTCTCAACTGACAGATTCCCCAGTCCTCTCTACTGACACACACCCCAGTCCTCTCTACTAACACACACCTCAGTCCTCTCTACTGACACACACACACCCCAGTCCTCTCAACTGACACACACCCCGGTCCTCTCGACTGACACACACCCCAGTCCTCTCAACTGACACACACCCCAGTCCTCTCAACTGACACACACCCCGGTCCCCTCAACTGACACACACACCAGTCCTCTCTACTGACACACACCCCGGTCCTCTCAACTGACACACACTGTGGTCCTGTCGACTGACACACACTGCGGTCCTCTTGACTGACACATACTGCGGTCCTCTTGACTGACACACACCGTGGTCCTCTCTACTGACATACCCCAGTCCTCTCTACCGACACATACCCCGGTCCTCTATACTGATACATACCCGTCCTCTCAACTGACACACACCGTGGTCCTCTCAACTGACACACACACCGCGATCCTCTTGACTGACATACACCGTGGTCCTCTCTACTGACACACACCCCGGTCCTCTCAACTGACATACCCCAGTCCTCTCTACTGACACACAGCCCGGTCCTCTCTACTGACACATACCCCGGTCCTCTCAACTGAAACACACCCCAGTCCTCTGTACTGACAGTCCAATGCTTTAACCACTGAGCTAGGTTCAAAGAATAAGTTTTTTTACAATTCTGTGGTAGCCATCTTGGATTTTCCCATTTTTTATTTCATCAAGGGTGCGAACTCCACACCCAACTGGACATTATTACACAGGGTGTTTTTAAATTATCTTACCAATTTTTAATGTGAATAACTACTAAATAACTCTGTAATAAACATAGAAGCTTGTAGTTTGCATAATCTCATATCCCAATTCAATGAGTTTATATTGACAGTGTTTTCTTGTCAGGTGTCTAGAGTGAGAAGAGTAACCTCAAAAACCAAAATGGCGACCGTGCAAGAGAAGACTCGATGCGTTGCGTGGGCTGCGGAGACCAAATGAATGTCTTGTGCTGCAATCTGCCATTTTGCTGCAGTATTAACTACAGTTTGTAGATGTACATATGATGCCATCTGTGAATGATACGCAGCAAGGTTCTTGTTGCATGTTGTTCTCATGTAACACTCCGAAACATCGGCTCTGATGAAACTATTTGATTTTTAAGGCTACGCTAGTCACTTGATTGGCACCTGAAAAGAAAACTCTCAGTATAAACTTGTTGAGTTGGGTTGGGCTACAAGATGTTGCAACCTACATACTTCTGTCTGCTAATTATTTTTTATTTACATTAAAAATAGGTAAGCTAATTTAGGAACACCCTGGACTGTATATATACGCTAGAGATGAACACTACAAAATAATAAAAACTTAATCCAGGAAAGAGGTCAAAAGTAGCTCTTTACTTGCACGACTCTGCAGTCGACACCAGCAACAACACATCCACACATGAGAGATGTCTGCTCATGACGAAATAAAGCTGTTTACTTTAAAAAAAACTGGTCAATGTCCACTGAAGACAGTGACTCTTCTATCATGTTTTGTGCTACTACTGTCAAGTTTAGTAGACACATTTAAAACTTGAATTAATACCCTCTGTGAGGCATTAAACAGATCTGGTAATCTCGGCAATGAAATGGTTTGACAATTTAATTATATATATTATGACATATGAACTCTAAAGCTTTGCCCACAAGTGATTAGCATGATGTGACAAATACATAAATGTACATTATGACATTAAAACCTGTTACTTCCAAACAGAATGTTCATGTCAAGATTCAAGAATGCATGGCAAGATTCAGGTAAATGTGGTTTAAAGTTCACTTCAGGTTGTGCATTCTAAGAATGCTGGATGTAATCAAGTAACTTCATGTAAATAAAAAAATAATAGGCCATATTCTGTACAAAGTTGACTGCACATATTCTTACTTGAATAGACCTGCATATATTCTCTTACTTGAATAGACCTGCATATATTCTCTTACTTGAAATAAAACTATTCAAAAGAGCAGTTAAAATGTAATCATGTGGTGGTCTGTACATTTATAATTAGGTTAATAAATATATATATATTTTTTTCATATGTCTACTTGAATTTTGGTTGTGTTGCTGTGGGGCCAATATTAGGGAGTTGTTTGTCTATAACCATTATGGTTGTGTTGCTGTGGTGCCAGTTTTAGGGAGTTAGTGTGTGTCTATAACCATTATGGTTGTGTTGCTGTGGAGCCAATCTTAGGGAGTTAGTGTTTGTCTATAACCACATCGGAAATGACATTTTAACATCACAAGTTTCAATACCTACAAATGTCACATTTATATTGTCAGTTTCAACAACTGCAGATGTCACACAATGTCATTTACACGATTAGTTTAAATAACTACAACTGTCCCATTTACCTCATCAGCTTCAATAACTACACATATCACATCATTTATATGATTAGTTTCAATTATTACAAATGTCTCATTTATATCATCAGTCACAATAACTACATATGTCATTTATATGATTAGTTTCAATAAATGCAAATATCACATTCATATCATCAGTTTCAATAACTACAGATGTCACATAATGTAATTTACATGATTAGTTTCAATAACTACAATTGTCACATTCATATCAGTTTCAATAACTGTAAATATCACATTCATATTATTTTCAATATGTCACATTTTTATCATCATTTCCAAAGCATGTGTAACACGGTATCTATTTCATTGGGTTCAGATGTATAAATATATATAATGACATCTTATATAACATTTGTATCATCTCTTTCAAGGGTGCTGTTGTTATGTGCCCCACTACAAGCCAGCAGTATATTGTTGCCCTGTGGAATAGGGTAGATTGGGCCTAGTTGTAGGAGAGTTCTCTCTGTATCCCGGATTCATGACATCGACGGGGGCCTCCTGGCTGGCCCTAAAGTAGTCGTTGTCATATGTCTCAGGCGGTACCCGTGTCGGGGATTCGTAGCTGTCTCTTGGATCATTGTTGTTGTCTCGGCCACCAGCTATCCCACCTGGTGTACAGGTACATAAAGGTTCTGTCTATGGTCGTGAAAAGAGAGTATAGCTATTCAAAATCTGACAACATTGTTAACATTTTTAACGAGATTTACATATATTTGTCAATTTTGTTTTTAAACATATTCATGCTGCTAGCATTTATACAATCTATAAATAATTTGTTCCATTAATTTTTTGTCCTCTGGAAAAACAAGTATTTCCTGATATCTACAGTGATCCTTTACTAATGCTACCTCACGTCCTCTAGTTCTACTATCTTTCTTGAATGAGAAAAAATATTTCTATAAATCTTTTTGTAGATGTTGTTTATCACCATAATTTTTAATCTTTCTAAACACTTTTGTTTCATTCACAAAAAATTTGCTGATGCGTAGATGGCACATCACTTCTAGGAAGTCAAGTATCGCAGACGCACTTATCAGTATATTCCATTTATAGGAACACATACAAAAACACATATTTACTAATCCAACATTCGAACTATAGATGAGTACATTTACCCAGGCCAGTCTATTAGTTTTGAATGATGATGTGAGCGGCCGCACCCAATAGGGAATAAAACGGTTGGAGAAAAATTACAAGTCTATTGTTGATCTACAGATGGGCCATATATACAGGTGAGGAAACAGCAAGAGAAAGATGACAGGAACTATTGACTTGTATGACAAGACTATCTGATGACACTCTAGTTCTCACCATTCGGCTGAGGGTTGAGTGTTTCAACTGGAGGCTGTGTCGCATGGTGACGGGTGCCCTTCACATTCGCACCATTGCGCACATGCTGTGCCACTTTCTTAAGGAAGTTCTTGTCCTTGCCTTCCTGTGAGTGAACAACCACGGCCATCAGTATACACTCATCCACACAGCAAGCTCCTGGTGAACAACCACGGCCATCAGTACACTCATCCACACAGCAGGCTCCTGATGAACAACCACGGCCATCAGTACACTCATCCACACAGCAGGCTCTTGATGAACAACCACGGCCATCAGTACACTCATCCACACAGCAAGCTCCTGATGAACAACCATGGCCATCAGTACACTCATCCACACAGCAAGCTCCTGATGAACAACCACGGCCATCAGTACACTCATCCACACAGCAGGCTCCTGATGAACAACCACGGCCATCAGTACACTCATCCACACAGCAAGCTCCTGATGAACAACCACGGCCATCAGTACACTCATCCACACAGTAAGCTCCTGATGAACAACCACGGCCATCAGTACACTCATCCACACAGCAGGCTCCTGATGAACAACCACGACCATCAGTACACTCATCCACACAGCAGGCTCTTGATGAACAACCACGGCCATCAGTACACTCATCCACACGGCAAGCTCCTGATGAACAACCACGGCCATCAGTACACTCATCCACACAGCAGGCTTCTGATGAACAACCACGGCCGTCAGCACACTCATCCACACAGCAAGCTCCTCATGAACAACCACGGCCATTAGTACACTCATCCACACAGCAGGCTCCTGATGAACAACCACGGCCATCAGTACACTCATCCACACAGCAGGCTCCTGATGAACAACCACGGCCATCAGTACACTCATCCACACAGCAGGCTCCTGATGAACAACCACGGCCATCAGTACACTCATCCACACAGCAGGCTCCTGATGAACAACCACGGCCATCAGTACACTCATCCACACAGCAGGCTCCTGATGAACAACCACGGCCATCAGTACACTGATCCACACAGCAGGCTCCTGATGAACAACCACGGCCATCAGTACACTGATCCACACAGCAGGCTCCTGATGAACAACCACGGTCATCAGTACACTCATCCACACAGCAAGCTCCTGATGAACAACCATGGCCATCAGTACACTCATCCACACAGCAAGCTCCTGATGAACAACCATGGCCATCAGTACACTCATCCTCACAGCAAGCTCCTGATGAACAACCACAGCCATCAGTATACACTCATCCACACAGCAAGCTCCTGATGAACAACCACGGCCATCAGTACACTCATCCACACAGCAAGCTCCTGATGAACAACCATGGCCATCAGTACACTCATCCACACAGCAAGCTCCTGATGAACAACCACGGCCATCAGTACACTCATCCTCACAGCAAGCTCCTGATGAACAACCACAGCCATCAGTATACACTCATCCACACAGCAAGCTCCTGATGAACAACCACGGCCATCAGTACACTCATCCACACAGCAAGCTCCTGACGAACAACCATGGCCATCAGTACACTCATCCACACAGCAAGCTCCTGATGAACAACCACGGCCATCAGTACACTCATCCACACAGTAAGCTCCTGATGAACAACCACGGCCATCAGTACACTCATCCACACAGCAAGCTCCTGATGAACAACCACGGCCATCAGTACACTCATCCACACAGCAAGCTCCTGATGAACAACCACGGCCATCAGTACACTCATCCACACAGCAAGCTCCTGATGAACAACCACGGCCATCAGTACACTCATCCACACAGTAAGCTCCTGATGAACAACCACGGCCATCAGTACACTCATCCACACAGCAGGCTCCTGATGAACAACCATGGCCATCAGTACACTCATCCACACAGTAAGCTCCTGATGAACAACCATGGCCATCAGTACACTCATCCACACAGCAAGCTCCTGATGAACAACCACGGCCATCAGTACACTCATCCACACAGCAAGCTCCTGATGAACAACCACGGCCATCAGTACACTCATCCACACGGCAAGCTCCTGATGAACAACCACGGCCATCAGTACACTCATCCACACAGCAAGCTCCTGATGAACAACCACGGCCATCAGTACACTCATCCACACAGCAAGCTCCTGATGAACAACCACGGCCATCAGTACACTCATCCACACAGCAAGCTCCTGATGAACAACCACGGCCATCAGTACACTCATCCACACAGCAAGCTCCTGATGAACAACCACGGCCATCAGTACACTCATCCACACAGCAAGCTCCTGATGAACAACCACGGCCATCAGTACACTCATCCACACAGCAAGCTCCTGATGAACAACCACGGCCATCAGTACACTCATCCACACAGCAAGCTCCTGATGAACAACCACGGCCATCAGTACACTCATCCACACAGCAAGCTCCTGATGAGCAACCACGGCCATCAGTACACTCATCCACACAGCAAGCTCCTGATGAACAACCACGGCCATCAGTACACTCATCCACACAGCAAGCTCCTGATGAACAACCACGGCCATCAGTACACTCATCCACACAGCAAGCTCCTGATGAACAACCACGGCCATCAGTACACTCATCCACACAGCAAGCTCCTGATGAGCAACCACGGCCATCAGTACACTCATCCACACAGCAAGCTCCTGATGAACAACCACGGCCATCAGTACACTCATCCACACAGCAAGCTCCTGATGAACAACCACGGCCATCAGTACACTCATCCACACAGCAAGCTCCTGATGAGCAACCACGGCCATCAGTACACTCATCCACACAGCAAGCTCCTGATGAACAACCACGGCCATCAGTACACTCATCCACACAGCAAGCTCCTGATGAACAACCACGGCCATCAGTACACTCATCCACACAGCAAGCTCCTGATGAACAACCACGGCCATCAGTACACTCATCCACACAGCAAGCTCCTGACGAACAACCACGGCCATCAGTACACTCATCCACACAGCAAGCTCCTGACAAACAACCACGGCCATCAGTACACTCATCCACACAGCAAGCTCCTGACGAACAACCACGGCCATCAGTACACTCATCCACACAGCAAGCTCCTGACGAACAACCACGGCCATCAGTACACTCATCCACACAGCAAGCTCCTGGTGAACAACCACGGCCATCAGTACACTCATCCACACAGCAAGCTCCTGACAAACAACCACGGCCATCTGTACACTCATCAACACAGCAAGCTCCTGATGAGCAACCACGGCCATCAGTACACTCATCCACACAGCAAGCTCCTGACAAACAACCACGGCCATCTGTACACTCATCAACACAGCAAGCTCCTGATGAGCAACCACGGCCATCAGTACACTCATCCACACAGTAAGCTCCTGATGAACAACCACGGCCATCTGTACACTCATCCACACAGCAAGCTCCTGATGAGCAACCACGGCCATCAGTACACTCATCCACACAGTAAGCTCCTGATGAGCAACCACGGCCATCAGTACACTCATCCACACAGCAAGCTCCTGATGAGCAACCACGGCCATCAGTACACTCATCCACACAGTAAGCTCCTGATGAACAACCACGGCCATCTGTACACTCATCCACACAGCAAGCTCCTGATGAGCAACCACGGCCATCAGTACACTCATCCACACAGTAAGCTCCTGATGAACAACCACGGCCATCTGTACACTCATCCACACAGCAAGCTCCTGATGAGCAACCACGGCCATCAGTACACTCATCCACACAGTAAGCTCCTGATGAGCAACCACGGCCATCAGTACACTCATCCACACAGCAAGCTCCTGATGAGCAACCACGGCCATCAGTACACTCATCCACACAGTAAGCTCCTGATGAACAACCACGGCCATCTGTACACTCATCCACACAGCAAGCTCCTGATGAGCAACCACGGCCATCAGTACACTCATCCACACAGTAAGCTCCTGATGAACAACCACGGCCATCAGTACACTCATCCACACAGCAAGCTCCTGACAAACAACCACGGCCATCTGTACACTCATCAACACAGCAAGCTCCTGATGAGCAACCACGGCCATCAGTACACTCATCCACACAGCAAGCTCCTGACAAACAACCACGGCCATCTGTACACTCATCAACACAGCAAGCTCCTGATGAGCAACCACGGCCATCAGTACACTCATCCACACAGTAAGCTCCTGATGAACAACCACGGCCATCTGTACACTCATCCACACAGCAAGCTCCTGATGAGCAACCACGGCCATCAGTACACTCATCCACACAGTAAGCTCCTGATGAGCAACCACGGCCATCAGTACACTCATCCACACAGCAAGCTCCTGATGAGCAACCACGGCCATCAGTACACTCATCCACACAGTAAGCTCCTGATGAACAACCACGGCCATCTGTACACTCATCCACACAGCAAGCTCCTGATGAGCAACCACGGCCATCAGTACACTCATCCACACAGTAAGCTCCTGACAAACAACCACGGCCATCAGTACACTCATCCACACAGTAAGCTCCTGACAAACAACCACGGCCATCTGTACACTCATCCACACAGTAAGCTCCTGATGAGCAGCATAATCACATAGGTTTGTTCCCGGTCTTACAGATTTCCGCTGCCAAACTTAAAGCTTACAGGTGTACAATACTCACAGTTGGCACCTATGTAGCTTAAAGGTGTACAATACTCACAGTTGGCACCTATGTAGCTTAAAGGTGTACAATACTCACAGTTGGCACCTATGTAGCTTAAAGGTGTACAATACTCACAGTTGGCACCTATGTAGCTTAAAGGTGTACAATACTCACAGTTGGCACCTATGTAGCTTACAGGTGTACAATACTCACAGTTGGCACCTATGTAGCTTACATGCCATTAAAAACAGATGCAACACAATTGGTAAGTCACTAAATTTGGATGTTATTCAATCCAAATGTCACAAAACTTGGACACACTGACTGAATAAATCATAAATCACAACTCAGATATCATTAAGCTGTGCTAAAATGTGCTAACTAAACCTATCTAACAGAGCAGCACTTTGGGTAGTGCTTTCACAAATAAATTACACTGATGATAATGCAGAATCCAAATTGATATGATCTATCGATTGAATAAATATTATATATTTAATGTCACAACTAGTCTTATTTAAATGGAATAAAAACAACGATTGCTTGAAATCATATTATATTACATCTTGAAGTATATTTCCATTTCCACAACACCGAAAATTTCTATAGAATTCAATTAATTAATAATTCCAAATAATACCACACTAACGGCATGCGATCGTGGCATCGAAGCGCAGTGAGATTGGGGCTTTCAAATCATTCACCTATGTTCACAGCAATAGCAGTTGTTTCGATGTGAGCATCAGAATGGTTTATTGTGTGGCATTCGGTTGTAATACAAACAGTAGTAAGAATATAGTAACATGTAGTTTGTTTAAGTTCCGTACGTAGCCAACTTTGCAAAAGAAATGGCTCGCGAAAATTAAGCCTTCAAACTTCAATCCTACAAAGCACAAACTTGTTTCTACTGCGACCTGGAGAAGATGGCAGCCCTGGGTTATACTGGTGCTAAAATATCCTTGAAAGAGGATGATATGATGTGGCAACATTATTCCCAGTAGTGGAAGCTTTTTAATGCCATCAATCCGTAGAACCCAAACACAGTCCGCAACATGAGCAGCGATGACCATGTTGCTCAGGTCAAAGGCAAGTGAACCTCGCAAACAGACTGTCACCAACACTGTCCATGTGATCTTTTACTTTCTGACATAACCATTAAAACAACCACCTAGAACTGTGAAACATCTCCTCATATATCTAACACACACAATATGTTGTAAAAAATACTCTTAGTCCGTATAACGATAACAATTTGCAAAAACTAAAGCTTGCCATATGGGGCTAGGCATAGGAGATGGCGAGTTTTTGTTTATTTTTATATTTGTAATTTTTTTTATCGTTATGTGGAAATAAGAGTAATTTTTTACCATGTGACATGTGTACATGTATACTAGATATATGAGAAGTTTGGTGGCTCTTTGGTCGTTTTCATGGTTAAATCAGAAAGTAAAAGATCGAAGGCTATTCGCATCACTAAACTGCTCCGATAGAGCCGAATTCGCAGATAATCCTGCAGTATCACTTGTCGCTAGTGGTTCGAAATTGCTATGTTTAATTTTGTATTCTGGAAAAAATTGCAATCGCCACCACTCGCCATAGTGATGCGAGTGAAACTATACTGAAGCAGTGCATTGAAATCACTGATTGAATGTAAACGAATGTCACCAGTGACGTCACAAAACCACGTGATTGCCCATCTCATTAACTTCGAATTTTACGCGTGCTTTGTGAGTTAGACGCATTCACATTTTATTTTACCTATAAATATGTTTCTGTAAAAAAATTTTGTTTTATGTGTACACACTGAAAAAGCATTTTAGCTAGTGCCTTGTTGTTAGTCCCTTTAAGACAATACTGCTGCTTTATGTCATACTACGTACCTGGCCGACTACACAATGAAACTAATAACGAGGAACGCACCATTTGTATTTGTTTTCTCAGCCGCTCCACAATCTCCTTGCGCCCCTTCGACACCAGCCTTGTATAGTAGGCAATGGCACTGCAACAACACAACACTGCAACATCACGTAACACTGCTACAACACAACACTGCAACAACACAACACTGCAACATCACGTAACACTGCAACAACACAACACTGCAACATCACAACACTGCAACAACACAACACTGCAACATCACGTAACACTGCTACAACACAACACTGCAACAACACAACACTGCAACAACACAACACTGCAACATCACGTAACACTGCAACAACACAACACTGCAACAACACAACACTGCAACAACACAACACTGCAACATCATGTAACACTGCAACAACACAACACCACATAACACTGCAACAACACAACACTGCAACATCATGTAACACTGCAACAACACAACACTGCAACATCACAACACCACATAACACTGCAACAACACAACACTGCAACATCACAACACTGCAACATCACATAACACTGCAACAACACAACACTGCAACATGACATAACACTGCAACAACACAACACTGCAACAACACTGCAACAACACAATACTGCAACATCATATAACATATAGCAACAACACAACATTGCAACATCACGTAACACTGCAACAACACAACATTGCAACATCATGTAACACAGCAACAACACAACACAGCAACAACACAATACCGCAACATCACAACACTGCAACATGACATAACACTGCAACAACACAACACTTCAACAACACAACATTGCAACATCACAACACTACAACATGACATAACACTGCAACAACACAACACTGCAACAACACAATACTGCAACAACATGTAACACAGCAACAACACAATACTGCAACAACATGTAACACTGCAACAACACAACACTGCAACGTCACAACACTGCAACATCATGTAACACTGCAACAACACAACACTGCAACATCACAACACTGTAACATGACATAACACTGCAACAACACAACACTGCAACATAATGTAACACTGCAACAACACAACACTGCAACATCACAACACTGTAACATGACATAACACTGCAACATCACAACACTGTAACATGACATAACACTGCAACAACACAATACTGCAACATGTAACACTGCAACAACACTCGGGGAATTACAAGATTCAACAAATGATTTCACTGATATTGATACCAAAAAAAAATGTTAAGCAAATTAAATCAATAGGAATGGTAATTCCCTTAGATTTTATACTTTTATATTTGCATGTAATGCATTGGATTGGACTGGATATTATAAAATAAAAATAACGTTCACAAATGGTTAGGGAGACTCCTTTAAGGCCACGTTTGATTTCACCCTGTTTGATTGCCACCCTGTTTGATTGCCACCCTGTTTGATTGCCACCCTGTTTGATTGCCACCCTCTTTGTAGTCCACTAGCCTAATTAACTTGATGTCTTAGCACAATACAATATAGCAATGCAATGTTGAATAATACTGTATTATCAAGTGGCACTGTATAGAGGTTTTCAACTCAAACCATCAGCCGTTCACAAAATGTGCTCGTAGCATGTTGGTACATTAAACAGCCGTTCACAAAATGTGCTCGTAGCAGGTTTGTACATTAAACAGCTGTTCACAAAATGTGCTCGTAGCAGGTTTGTACATTAAACAGCCGTTCACAAAATGTGCTCGTAGCATGTTGGTACATTAAACACATAAGTGAAAACAACAATTGCAATGATCACAAAATAGACATTTAATTAATGTGTGCACATTTTTGACATACCAGACGGTTTTTAACATACCAGACATTTTTTGACATACCAGACGCTATTTGACATACCAGACGCTATTTGACATACCAGACATTTTTTGACATACATACGTTTTTTGACATACCAGATGTTTTTACATACCAGACAATCATAAAGATTGTGATGTAGAATGCCGCTGAAGTGAGAATTTCAACGAGGCCTTTGATGAAACCACTGTTGTTGCGTTCCTTCCAGTCGTCAACTGCCTCACTGATGACAGCATAAGACGTGTTGTAGCTTATGAATGGCCCACAATCCTGCGACGACGACATACTGAAACAGTGCATGAATATCTGGGTCACATGTGTAATTGCATGAACACATTCATAAAAACACTTACTAGACAATGCTGTAGACAATTGTGGGATGCTGTGGTGCAGTGGTTAGAGAACCTGGATTCAAATACTCTTGTAGCCATTCTGAAACTTTGGCAATTTCATTCATCCCACGTTGTCACAGTTAACTCAGCTGTATAAATGAGTACCTGGCTACAGACAGAGGTGGCTATGTGAATTAATAGTCTTCGCGCAGTAATTGTAGCATGGCTGAAAGTTTCCCAGAGAAGTCAAGATGGCATTAGAATAAATGGATCTGCCAGGGAATGAAATGTAAAGTGCTTTGAGCAGTCCTAAGGACTGGATAACGCGCTATTTAAGAATGTACCTTTTTTAATACAGGACAAGAACTTACACGACAATGCTGTAGAACAAGACAAGAACTTACACGACAACGCTGTAGAACAAGACACAAACTTACAAGACAATGCTATAGAACAAGACAAAGACTTACAAGACAATGCTGTAGGAGACGGAGAGGAAGCAGAGTTGGAAGGCGATGAAGACAACGACTTACAAGACAACGCTGTAGGAGACGGAGAGGAAGCAGAGTTGGAAGGCAATGAAGACAAAGACTTACAAGACAACGCTGTAGGAGACGGAGAGGAAGTAGAGTTGGAAGGCAATGAAGACAAAGACTTACAAGACAACGCTGTAGGAGATGGAGAGGAAGCAGAGTTGGAAGGCAATGAAGACAAAGACTTACAAGACAACGCTGTAGGAGACAGAGAGGAAGCAGAGTTGGAAGGCAATGAAGACAAAGACTTACAAGACAACGCTGTAGGAGACGGAGAGGAAGCAGAGTTGGAAGGCAATGAAGACAAAGACTTACAAGACAACGCTGTAGGAGACGGAGAGGAAGCAGAGCCGGAAGGCGATGAAGACAAAGACTTACAAGACAACGCTGTAGGAGACGGAGAGGAAGCAGAGTTGGAAGGCAATGAAGACAAAGACTTACAAGACAATGCTGTAGGAGACGGAGAGGAAGCAGAGTTGGAAGGCAATGAAGACAAAGACTTACAAGACAACGCTGTAGGAGACGGAGAGGAAGCAGAGTTGGAAGGCAATGAAGACAAAGACTTACAAGACAACGCTGTAGGAGACGGAGAGGAAGCAGAGTTGGAAGGCAATGAAGACAAAGACTTACAAGACAACGCTGTAGGAGACGGAGAGGAAGCAGAGTTGGAAGGCGATGAAGACAAAGACTTAAAGACAATGCTGTAGGAGACGGAGAGGAAGCAGAGTTGGAAGGCGATGAAGACAAAGACTTACAAGACAACGCTGTAGGAGACGGAGAGGAAGCAGAGCTGGAAGGCGATGAAGACAAAGACTTACAAGACAACGCTGTAGGAGACGGAGAGGAAGCAGAGCTGGAAGGCGATGAAGACAAAGACTTACAAGACAACGCTGTAGGAGACAGAGAGGAAGCAGAGTTGGAAGGCAATGAAGACAAAGACTTACAAGACAACGCTGTAGGAGACGGAGAGGAAGCAGAGCTGGAAGGCGATGAAGACAACGACTTACAAGACAACGCTGTAGGAGACGGAGAGGAAGCAGAGTTGGAAGGCGATGAAGACAAAGACTTACAAGACAACGCTGTAGGAGACGGAGAGGAAGCAGAGTTGGAAGGCAATGAAGACAAAGACTTACAAGACAACGCTGTAGGAGACGGAGAGGAAGCAGAGTTGGAAGGCGATAAAGACAAAGACTTACAAGACAACGCTGTAGGAGACGGAGAGGAAGCAGAGTTGGAAGGCGATGAAGACAAAGACTTACAAGACAACGCTGTAGGAGACGGAGAGGAAGCAGAGCTGGAAGGCAATGAAGACAAAGACTTACAAGACAACGCTGTAGGAGACGGAGAGGAAGCAGAGCTGGAAGGCAATGAAGACAAGGACTTACAAGACAACGCTGTAGGAGACGGAGAGGAAGCAGAGTTGGAAGGCAATGAAGACAAGGACTTACAAGACAACGCTGTAGGAGACGGAGAGGAAGCAGAGGTGGAAGGCGATGAAGACAAGGACTTACAAGACAACGCTGTAGGAGACGGAGAGGAAGCAGAGTTGGAAGGCGATGAAGAGAAGAAGGAGGATGACGGTGTAGGTGCGTCCGCCCCGCCATGACCGCTCTGATGGCTGACAGTTGTAGACCACGCTCACCTACAACACAGCAAGTCACTGTACAGTCCCTGTACAACATACGTAGCACTTACATGTACTGGACGTCTAATTTACTTGTATTCTGCCTTTGGTACATTAATATCATTATTTGCTCATTTTAACTGCTAATCGCTGTCCTGTGTCTGCCACTGCAAGTGTTACCATCACAACATGTGCCTTTACCCAGAGACATACCTTGCGGCATCAGGACATAGTCAAGCTGTAGGATTATTTGAGGTTCCAAATATGCCCAGACCTTCCTTACAGCACTCACGGTGCTCAGCCTATATCCTTCTTGGGAGATGAGATGTGTTTTACCCCATTCCACAGACCCTCCATGAAATGTTGTTTGTAGGGACCATTCTTGGGTATTAAATGTAAATGTGATCCTCGTAGCCTGGGGATCGTAGGTAGAGGATGACTTCCTGTTCATGATATATAATACAGGTAGTGGATGACTTCCTGTTCATGATATATAATACAGGTAGAGGATGACTTCCTGTTCATGATATATAATACAGGTAGAGGATGACTTCCTGTTCATGATATATAATACAGGTAGAGGATGACTTCCTGTTCATGATATATAATACAGGTAGAGGATGACTTCCTGTTCATGATATATAATACAGGTAGAGGATGACTTCCTGTTCATGATATATAATACAGAGAGAGGATGACTTCCTGTGCATGATATATAATACAGGTAGAGGATGACTACCTGTGCATGATATATAATACAGGTAGAGGATGACTACCTGTGCATGATATATAATACAGGTAGAGGAAGACTACCTGTGCATGATATATAATACAGGTAGAGGATGACTACCTGGGCATGATATATAATACAGGTAGAGGATGACTTCCTGTTCATGATATATAATACAGGTAGAGGATGACTTCCTGTTCATGATATATAATACAGGTAGAGGATGACTTCCTGTTCATGATATATAATACAGGTAGAGGATGACTTCCTGCTCATGATATATAATACAGAGAGAGGATGACTTCCTGTGCATGATATATAATACAGGTAGAGGATGACTACCTGTGCATGATATATAATACAGGTAGAGGACGACTACCTGTGCATGATATATAATACAGGTAGAGGAAGACTACCTGAGCATGATATATAATACAGGTAGAGGATGACTACCTGGGCATGATATATAATACAGGTAGAGGATGACTACCTGGGCATGATATATAATACAGGTAGAGGATGACTTCCTGTGCATGATATATAATACAGGTAGAGGATGACTTCCTGTGCATGATGTATAATACAGGTAGAGGATGACTTCCTGTTCATGATATATAATACAGGTAGAGGATGACTACCTGTGCATGATGTATAATACAGGTAGAGGATGACTTCCTGGGCATGATATATAATACAGGTAGAGGATGACTTCCTGGGCATGATATATAATACAGGTAGAGGATGACTTCCTGGGGATGATATATAATACAGGTAGAGGATGACTTCCTGGGCATGATATATAATACAGGTAGAGGATGACTTCCTGTTCATGATATATAATACAGATAGTGGATGACTTCCTGGGCATGATATATATTACAGGTAGTGGATGACTTCCTGTTCATGATATATAATACAGGTAGAGGATGACTTCCTGGGCATGATATATAATACAGGTAGTGGATGACTTCCTGTTCATGATATATAATACAGGTAGAGGATGACTTCCTGTGCATGATATATAATACAGGTAGTGGATGACTTCCTGTTCATGATATATAATACAGGTAGAGGATGACTTCCTGTGCATGATATATAATACAGGTAGTGGATGACTTCCTGGGCATGATATATAATACAGGTAGAGGGTGACTTCCTGGGCATGATATATAATGCAGGTAGTGGATGACTTCCTGTTCATGATATATAATACAGGTAGAGGATGACTTCCTGGGCATGATATATAATACAGGTAGAGGATGACTTCCTGTGCATGATATATAATACAGGTAGTGGATTACTTCCTGTTCATGATATATAATACAGATAGTGGATGACTTCCTGGGCATGATATAAAATACAGATAGAGGATGACTTCCTGGGCATGATATATAATACAGATAGTGGATGACTTCCTGGGCATGATATATAATACAGGTAGAGGATGACTTCCTGGGCATGATATATAATACAGATAGAGGATGACTTCCTGGGCATGATATATAATACAGGTAGTGGATGACTTCCTGTGCATGATATATAATACAGGTAGAGGATGACTTCCTGGGCATGATATATAATACAGGTAGTGGATGACTTCCTGTGCATGATATATAATACAGATAGTGGATGACTTCCTGGGCATGATATATAATACAGGTAGTTGATGACTTCCTGTGCATGATATATAATACAGGTAGAGGATGACTTCCTGTTCATGATATATAATACAGGTAGAGGATGACTTCCTGTTCATGATATATAATACAGGTAGAGGATGACTTCCTGTTCATGATATATAATACAGGTAGAGGATGACTTCCTGTTCATGATATATAATACAGGTAGTGGATGACTTCCTGTGCATGATATATAATACAGGTAGTTGATGACTTCCTGTGCATGATATATAATACAGGTAGAGGATGACTTCCTGTTCATGATATATAATACAGGTAGAGGATGACTTCCTGTTCATGATATATAATACAGGTAGAGGATGACTTCCTGTTCATGATATATAATACAGGTAGAGGATGTCTTCCTGTTCATGATATATAATACAGGTAGAGGATGACTTCCTGTTCATGATATATAATACAGGTAGTGGATGACTTCCTGTGCATGATATAGAGATTTAACAAGATCAACCAACCAACGCTCCAACTTAACAACATTAATTAACTACATTATACTTTGAATATTAATATATTGAGAAAGCATGTTTGATGATAAGTTGAGAGAAGCATATTTTTTTAAAAGCAAAAGAAATTAAAATGTTCACATAGGAAATAGAAATACAGATGTATTCTGCATAATGAAGCAAAGTCAGACAGATTGTGATGATAAATTATTATAGAATATTATGCATGCTAATCACCAATATAATTTCCCTAAACGGATGTTGAAAGAGTTATAAACTTACTTTCTTTATGTAGAACAGGATAAAAAGCTTGAGTATCATGATGAATGGTAACAAGGGGCAGTAGAAGACTCCCAACCTACAAATCAATGTGCTGCTAGAAACAGTCTTATAAGTAGAAATGAGATGTATACCCGTCACCAATTACAGGTATATCACTGGGAATAAAAAAAAATAACTGACAGTTTTGCCAGGAGAATAAGTTATTTACAAGTAACAATATGTTGTTGACATACATCAAGATAATACAGTAAAATCTGCCTTAGCGGACATAATGTACCGTCCTGGCGGTGTCCACTATGGACAGGTTTCACTGTACATCTAAAGTCGACTGGTTCTATTTTGATATATTTAATAACTTGGATAGTTAAATAAATTAAATATTTATTTATTGAAATATTTAACATATAAAAAAATATATATACACATATACAATGTATAGGAAAATGTCATAATTGTGTATTTTCTCTTATTTTAAAAGCAAAATAAGTTACTATTTGCATATAAACAAGCACATGGCATGTTTATTCTGGTGGGATTAAGAAAGACAAGTTTTAAAGTTGAGAAATATGAGCAGTAAAGCTGTGGAGACACCTACCAGACAAGCGACTGGGAGTAGATCAGGTTTAGGGTGTTACGGCCAATGTTAAATTCTGGATGGGATACTTTCTTGGAGGCAGCCAGGATCCTGCAAAATGAAATAGATGATAGCAGTCTAGGATACTCATTGTATTGCCGTCATCACAGACAGCCTGGCATGATTAATTTCCATAGTAATGTCCTTTGGTTCTGCCATGTCTGTTAGCAATATGAAGAGTCTTATGTCGATGTGGTTGTTTCAGTCAGGTAAACACAACAGTAGATCTTTTTATTCATCAATATTAGTAACAAACAGAATAGCATCTGTTCAGCCTGGATCAATATGATTACTCCCCACTAGATGGGAGCATAATTTTGTGTACACCTACCCAGTGAGTGTTTAACAAGATTTAACAAGACTGTCATACAAAGTAACAAGCTACAGATGCCAAGTGGACAATGTAGATTTAACAAGATTGCCATACAAAGTAACAAGCTACAGATGGCAAGTGGACAAGGAAGATTTAACAAGATTGCCGTACAAAGTAACAAGCTACAGACGCCAAGTGAACAATGTAGATTTAACAAGACTGCCATACAAAGTAACAAGCTACAGATGGCAAGTGGACAAGGAAGATTTAACAAGATTGCCGTACAAAGTAAAAAGCTACAGATGGCAAGTGGACAAGGAAGATTTAACAAGATTGCCATACAAAGTAACAAGCTACAGATGGCAAGTGGACAATGAAGATTTAACAAGACTGTCATACAAAGTAACAAGCTACAGACGCCAAGTGAACAATGTAGATTTAACAAGACTGCCATACAAAGTAACAAGCTACAGATGGCAAGTGGATAAGGAAGATTTAACAAGATTGCCGTACAAAGTAAAAAGCTACAGATGGCAAGTGGACAAGGAAGATTTAACAAGATTGCCATACAAAGTAACAAGCTACAGATGGCAAGTGGACAATGAAGATTTAACAAAACTGCCATACAAAGTAACAAGCTACAGACGCCAAGTGGACAATGTAGATTTAACAAGATTGCCATACAAAGTAACAAGCTACAGATGGCAAATGGACAATGAAGATTTAACAAAACTGCCATACAAAGTAACAAGCTACAGACGCCAAGTGGACAATGTAGATTTAACAAGATTGCCATACAAAGTAACAAGCTACAGATGGCAAGTCGACAAGGAAGATTTAACAAGATTGCCATACAAAGTACCAAGCTACAGATGGCAAGTGGACAAGGAAGATTTAACAAGATTGCCATACAAAGCAACAAGCTACAGATGGCAAATGGACAATGAAGATTTAACAAGACTGCCATACAAAGTAACAAGCTACAGATGGCAAGTGGACAATGAAGATTTAACAAGATTGCCATACAAAGCAACAAGCTACAGATGGCAAGTGGACAAGGAAGATTTAACAAGATTGCCATACAAAGTAACAAGCTACAGATGGCAAGTGGACAAGGAAGATTTAACAAGATTGCCATACAAAGTAACAAGCTACAGATGGCAAGTGGACAATGTAGATTTAACAAGATTGCCATACAAAGTAACACGCTACAGATGTCAAGTGGACAATGTAGATTGAACAAGATTGCCATACAAAGTAACAAGCTACAGATGGCAAGTGGACAATGAAGATTGAACAAGATTGCCATACAAAGTAACAAGCTACAGATGGCAAGTGGACAAGGAAGATTTAACAAGATTGCCATACAAAGCAACAAGCTACAGACGCCAAGTGGACAAGGAAGATTTAGCAAGATTGCCATACAAAGTAACAAGCTACAGATGGCAAGTGGACAAGGAAGATTTAACAAGACTGCCATACAAAGCAACAAGCTACAGATGGCAAGTGGACAAGGAAGATTTAACAAGATTGCCATACAAAGCAACAAGCTACAGACGCCAAGTGGACAATGAAGATTTAACAAGATTGCCATACAAAGCAACAAGCTACAGATGGCAAGTGGACAAGGAAGATTTAACAAGATTGCCATACAAAGTAACAAGCTACAGATGGCAAGTGGACAAGGAAGATTTAACAAGATTGCCATACAAAGGAACAAGCTACAGATGGCAAGTGGACAAGGAAGATTTAACAAGATTGCCATACAAAGCAACAAGCTACAGATGGCAAGTGGACAAGGAAGATTTAACAAGATTGCCATACAAAGCAACAAGCTACAGATGGCAAGTGGACAAGGAAGATTTAACAAGATTGCCATACAAAGTAACAAGCTACAGATGGCAAGTGGACAAGGAAGATTGAACAAGATTGCCATACAAAGCAACAAGCTACAGATGACAAGCTTGCTCTTTAGTTGTAAATATATTCTTTAATTTAGAAAATAATGTTCAACAAATATCTTCTTTATAACTTAACATTAAAACATGTTTATTTGGTTTCCTGTTAATCTCTTAGTCTTTATAGTTATTGGGGACTAGGTCTGGAGTAAAGCATTTCAGCCAACACAACACCAACGTCATAATATACCAGAGCTATCCAGCTTACTGCTTTTAAAAATGAATGCCCACCACGAATTGGTGTTAATAATACCACTTGTCTTCAGAACATTTAGAAACTACTGTAAATAATACCATTTGCCTTCAGAACATGTAGAAACTACTGTAAATAATACCATTTGCCTTCAGAATGTGTAGAAACTACTGTAAATAATACTATTTGTCTTTAAACCATGTAGAAACTACTTGTAAATATAGGAATTATTTTGTGTGGATGTTTACTTTTGTTTAGAGTATCAATGTGGTGCTTGCATGAAAGCTTAAAATGAACCCTTTACAGTGACGTTCATCGGTATTAAATAAACTTACTTTTTTAACAAATGACAATTTTAGTGGGATATTTTGATGGTTGTCAATGGCAACAAGTTCAGATGCTATATCTGAACACAGCGACTGCATTGCAATTATTGCGGTACCGAGCTGTTTTTCATGTTAAATTATTAACTAATGTCAATTAATATTTACGATCAGAACATATTTCAACATAAAATTACTAATTGAGTGCAATTTGATTTGTTTTATACAAAATGAACATGTAAAAAAAAAATGTGTGAATGTTCTTCCTGTGACCCAAGTGAAAACAGAGACTGGTGCCTGTCAGTAATCTCAAACATACTTGTAAATATGCTGAAATACCAGTTTCTCACAAAACACAAGTACATGGACAGACATACTTCTTGAGGAACTCTGAGCAGAACGTGGCAAGAATAATGAAGATGAAGTCTACAATGACGAGACAGTAGAACTGTTGGCCCAAAAAGTTCTCCCAACACTGAAACAACAGCAAATAGACAGCCTTAAAATGAGTGCATGCGTGTGTGTGTGTGTGCATTAGTGTACATGTGTTTGTAGGCATGCGTGTGTGTGTGTGCATTAGTGTACATGTGTTTGTGGGCATGCGTGTGTGTGTGCATTAGTGTACATGTGTTTGTAGGCATGCGTGTGTGTGTGTGTGTGTGCATTAGTGTACATGTGTTTGTGGGCATGCGTGTGTGTGTGTGTGCATTAGTGTACATGTGTTTGTGGGCATGCGTGTGTGTGTGTGTGTGCATTAGTGTACATGTGTTTGTGGGCATGCGTGTGTATCTACGTGTGTATGTGTTTATGTATCAGCTCAATAACAGTGGCACATAGGCCCACAGTGTGCATGGGGTTTGGTTACAAGGTCAATTATCTAAGTCACACAGTCACTAGGTAGACTCACGGGGTGTCACTGTTAACCTTAGACTTACAGGGGTGTCACTGTTAACCCTAGACTTACAGGGGTGTCACTGTCAACCCTAGACTTACAGAGTTGTCACTGTCAACCCTAGACTTACAGGGATGCACTCATTATCACTGCTAGTCGCCTCAGTGGTCGTGTCACTGCTGGTTGTCTCGACTGGTGACACAGTGTTACTTTCAGTGGTGTTTGTCGTAGTTTGTAGCTGACTGTGACAACTGATGTCAGAGGAGATGAACCAGAATGACATGAGAGCTCCAAGTGTGACAACGTTCAGCGTGATGGTTCTACAAACACACAGAGTGACTCTGTTCAGTCTGACAGTCCTGCAATCATCAACTGTCACAAGGTGACATTTACTGTTTCAGGTGACACTTTTCATGACACACATTGACACTAAAGTGATAAGGCTATTGACACATTATGACTACAAGATGACAGTGTTGGTGATGTAAATTGTTACCACTTAACAATTAGTGAACCACAACAATCTAATATACTACTACTGTAATGTACTCAAATAACATTCACGTACCCATATTCAGGTGAAGTGACATTTTCAAACATGACTGTTAAAGTAGCCAAATACCATTTATTTTAAAAGACTGAATTGTTTAAAGTCAGATGCTTTCTCCCCAAACCAGCCTGGCCAGAATGTAACTCACTCGGAGGCCCTAGTGGTGCTTGAAGTAACAAGGATTGGCACTACAACATCTTACTGTAGATCATGTGAAGAGAGGCATATCACGGCTGGCATGGGGAGATGGCCACAAGTTCGGGGGGCCCTGGGAATGTGAGGGGACTTCTAGTTTGTTTCCAACACTCAGCAATGTTCCACTAACTGACTAGTAAGTGAATGCTGTTGTTACTACAATTCAATGTGTTTTGTTCAACTAGTCAAACATTTATGTATGCTGACACTGTGGGTGGTCACTGTCCGGGTGCATGTCACTGAGGGTGGTCACTGTCAGGGTGCATGTCACTGTGGGTGGTCACTGTCAGGGTGCATGTCACTGAGGGTGGTCACTGTCAGGGTGCATGTCACTGAGGGTGGTCACTGTCAGGGTGCATGTCACTGGGTGGTCACTGTCAGGGTGCATGTCACTGAGGGTGGTCACTGTCAGGGTGCATGTCACTGTGGGTGGTCACTGTCAGGGTGCATGTCACTAAGGGTGGTCACTGTCAGGGTGCATGTCACTGAGGGTGGTCACTGTCAGGGTGCATGTCACTGAGGGTGGTCACTGTCAGGGTGCATGTCACTGTGGGTGGTCACTGTCAGGGTGCATGTCACTGAGGGTGGTCACTGTCAGGGTGCATGTCACTGAGGGTGGTCACTGTCAGGGTGCATGTCACTGAGGGTGGTCACTGTCAGGGTGCATGTCACTGTGGGTGGTCACTGTCAGGGTGCATGTCACTGTGGGTGGTCACTGTTAGGGTGCATGTCACTGTGGGTGGTTACTGTCAGGGTGCATGTCACTGTGGGTGGTCACTGTCAGGGTGCATGTCACTGGGTGGTCACTGTCAGGGTGCATGTCACTGTGGGTGGTCAATGTCAGGGTGCATGTCACTGTGGGTGGTTACTGTCAGGGTGCATGTCACTGTGGGTGGTCACTGTCAGGGTGCATGTCACTGTGGGTGGTCACTGTCAGGGTGCATGTCACTGTGGGTGGTCATTGTCAGGGTGCATGTCACTGTGGGTGGTCACTGTCAGGGTGCATGTCACTGTGGGTGGTCACTGTCAGGGTGCATGTCACTGTTGGTTGGTCACTGTCAGGGTGCATGACACTGTGGGTGGTCACTGTTAGGGTGCATGTCACTGTGGGTGGTCACTGTCAGGGTGCATGTCACTGTGGGTGGTCACTGTCAGGGTGCATGTCACTGTGGGTGGTCACTGTTAGGGTGCATGTCACTGTGGGTGGTTACTGTCAGGGTGCATGTCACTGTGGGTGGTCACTGTCAGGGTGCATGTCACTGGGTGGTCACTGTCAGGGTGCATGTCACTGTGGGTGGTCACTGTCAGGGTGCATGACACTGTGGGTGGTCACTGTTAGGGTGCATGTCACTGAGGGTGGTCACTGTCAGGGTGCATGTCACTGAGGGTGGTCACTGTCAGGGTGCATGTCACTGAGGGTGGTCACTGTCAGGGTGCATGTCACTGAGGGTGGTCACTGTCAGGGTGCATGACACTGAGGGTGGTCACTGTCAGGGTGCATGTCACTGTGGGTGGTCACTGTCAGGGTGCATGTCACTGTGGGTGGTCACTGTTAGGGTGCATGTCACTGTGGGTGGTTACTGTCAGGGTGCATGTCACTGTGGGTGGTCACTGTCAGGGTGCATGTCACTGGGTGGTCACTGTCAGGGTGCATGTCACTGTGGGTGGTCACTGTCAGGGTGCATGACACTGTGGGTGGTCACTGTTAGGGTGCATGTCACTGAGGGTGGTCACTGTCAGGGTGCATGTCACTGAGGGTGGTCACTGTCAGGGTGCATGACACTGTGGGTGGTCACTGTTAGGGTGCATGTCACTGAGAGTGGTCACTGTCAGGGTGCATGTCACTGAGGGTGGTCACTGTCAGGGTGCATGTCACTGAGGGTGGTCACTGTCAGGGTGCATGTCACTGAGGGTGGTCACTGTCAGGGTGCATGTCACTGAGAGTGGTCACTGTCAGGGTGCATGTCGTTCTAAGGGGTTCTTTTATGTCCTAGATTAATGAGACAGGACCAACTTTAATGTGATCATCCGAGTCTGTCCCCACTGTTGAGTCAGGTTTTTACACCAAATGTACCCATGCCTGGTCTAGTGCTAACAACTACACTACCATGCCTCTTACCGGAGCATGGTAAGGAAGATGTCCACCCAAGGGTTGTGGTAGTTCTCTATTGAGGCGAGGTAGGAGAACGCGAACGGCACAATCAGGTTGATGGCAGAGATCACAAGTGGTGTTGTGATGTCACGAAGGATAGCATTGCTACTCTAAAACCAACATATACACAGCTATGTACAGTGTATAGCATTGCTACTCTACAAACCAACATATACACAGCTATGTACGGTGTATAGCATTGCTACTCTAAAACCAACATATACACAGCTATGTACAGTGTATAGCATTGCTACTCTAAAACCAACATATACACAGCTATGTACAGTGTATAGCATTGCTACTCTAAAACCAACATATACACAGCTATGTACAGTGTATAGCATTGCTACTCTAAAACCAACATATACACAGCTATGTACAGTGTATAGCATTGCTACTCTAAAACCAACATATACACAGCTATGTACAGTGTATAGCATTGCTACTCTAAAACCAACATATACACAGCTATGTACAGTGTATAGCATTGCTACTCTACAAACCAACATATACACAGCTATGTACAGTGTATAGCATTGCTACTCTAAAACCAACATATACACAGCTATGTACAGTGTATAGCATTGCTACTCTACAAACCAACATATACACAGCTATGTACAGTGTATAGCATTGCTACTCTAAAACCAACATATACACAGCTATGTACGGTGTATAGCATTGCTACTCTAAAACCAACATATACACAGCTATGTACAGTGTATAGCATTGCTACTCTACAAACCGACATATACACAGCTATGTACAGTGTATAGCATTGCTACTCTACAAACCGACATGTACACAGCTGTGTACAGTGTATAGCATTGCTACTCTACAAACCAACATATACACAGCTGTGTACAGTGTATAGCATTGCTACTCTACAAACCAACATATACACAGCTGTGTACAGTGTATAGCATTGCTAGTCTACAAACCAACATATACACAGCTGTGTACAGTGTATAGCATTGCTACTCTACAAACCGACATATACACAACTGTGTACAGTGTATAGCATTGCTACTCTACAAACCGACATGTACACAGCTGTGTACAGTGTATAGCATTGCTACTCTACAAACCAACATATACACAGCTATGTACAGTGTATAGCATTGCTACTCTACAAACCGACATGTACACAGCTGTGTACAGTGTATAGCATTGCTACTCTAAAACCAACATATACACAGCTTTGTACAGTGGATAGCATTGCTAGTCTACAAACCGACATGTACACAGCTGTGTACAGTGTATAGCATTGCTACTCTAAAACCAACATATACACAGCTGTGTACAGTGTATAGCATTGCTACTCTACAAACCAACATATACACAGCTGTGTACAGTGTATAGCATTGCTAGTCTCCAAACCAACATATACACAGCTGTGTACAGTGTATAGCATTGCTACTCTACAAACCGACATATACACAACTGTGTACAGTGTATAGCATTGCTACTCTACAAACCAACATGTACACAGCTGTGTACAGTGTATAGCATTGCTACTCTACAAACCAACATATACACAGCTATGTACAGTGTATAGCATTGCTACTCTACAAACCGACATGTACACAGCTGTGTACAGTGTATAGCATTGCTACTCTAAAACCAACATATACACAGCTTTGTACAGTGTATAGCATTGCTAGTCTACAAACCGACATGTACACAGCTGTGTACAGTGTATAGCATTGCTACTCTAAAACCAACATATACACAGCTGTGTACAGTGTATAGCATTGTTAGTCTACAAACCAACATATACACAGCTGTGTACAGTGTATAGCATTGTTAGTCTACAAACCAACATATACACAGCTGTGTACAGTGTATAGCATTGTTAGTCTACAAACCAACATATACACAGCTGTGTACAGTGTGTAAATGGATATATCGCAAAAATGAAAATTAATAACTAAATATATTACATAAATATTGTAGACATCTGTCTAGCAAAAAACATTGAAACATTTTGTGACATGACTTTGAAAACTTTTCTCCAACATAAGCCATACCTCTGACTTTGCTATTCTATCATAACTTCACAGCCATGGGTAAAACTAGTAGCATGTCTGCAGTAACATTTCTGACTTTGCTACTCTAACGAAACCTCTAGTTATGGGTTGAACTAGTCGCATGTCTACAGTAACATCAATGACTTTGTTACTTTAATGCAGCCAACCAGACATATTTGGTAGCATGCTTACATTAACATCTCTAACTTTGCTACTCTAATGTGACCCTTCAGCCTAGCACGCTTACCGTGGCGGAGCGTGTGAGGGGGGCGATGTACCAGATGAGATAGCCAAAGCCAGCGAGGACCCCGAGGACTGCAATGTTGATGAGGAGACGCAGTAGGACCAATCTACACCACTCCCCACATGTCTTGGTGTGCTTCTCCTCACGAAACTCAGCCAGATACTCCTGTAACGAGAGTTCCATACA
Organism: Lamellibrachia columna; assembly: GCA_963662155.1. NCBI lineage: Eukaryota > Metazoa > Annelida > Polychaeta > Sabellida > Siboglinidae > Lamellibrachia > Lamellibrachia columna. The sequence continues at coordinate 59,046,108 of OY759266.1, forward strand.
GAACATACACAGAACAACTCTCAATGTTACCACTAGGTAAAGTTTACAAATACATTGTTGTTTTATTTATGTATAATATAGGCAAGAATATGTTACTTCCAGTTATGAAAGATACATTTACGAGAAATGATGAAATTCACAAATACAAGAGACGCCCTGGTGTTCAGTTCTGAAATTACACTGTAGAAATAGTAGATGGTTCCCATGCAGTTGCAACATTTAAATATCACCGTATGAGGTTTTTGATGCTAAATGAAATAAGTAAGATTTAAAATTAATGTGTACAATTGCTACGTTAAAATCCATCAAGTTGTGATGTTGTATCGTATTCTTTTCTTAATTGTACTTTCTGTTTTTGGTTTCTCGCACATTAGGAATAAACTGTGAAAAAATTTATTGTTGAGGGAAAATTAGCCACCTATAGAAATTGTAATATAATTACGTGATTATCATGTGTATGTATCACAATTACTATAATATACTATCATCGTCAACATATAGAGCTGTCTGTAACAATTTCACCAGAGTTCATTCAACATTGTTGGGAAAGGGGCTTTGTAAATATAAACAATTCCAATAATCCTAAAACAAATGGATGTGGGTGGGTCAGGGTCTATTTGTATTATCCAAAAAAAATTGCAAGATATATATATATATTTTCATGGTTGAAATTTTTAAATAATCGACTTTCCATTCACTGCATTGGCAATGTGTCTACAGCATGTCCAATTTTATTTTTTTAGGGGTAGGGGTGTGGGTGGGTAGGTGGGTGGGTGGGTGAACAGCTGATGGATGAATGCAGATATATGTTAACAGCATGTTTCATTCATGCTTCAACATGTTTCATTCATGCTTCAGCAAGGTTTTCTGAGTTGTATTGGTGGAGTTATTGATTCTCAGCCAAGTTCCTTCTGGACAATCTTCATCCTGGTTAACTTAGGGCAGTGTGTGGTGCCTGGCTATCAGTGGGACTGTTCCAGGCAGTGTGTGGTGCTTGGCTGTCAGTGGGACTGTTCCAGGCAGTGTGTGGAGCCTGGCTATCAGTGGGACTGTTCCAGGCCGTGTGTGGTGCCTGGCTATCAGTGGGACTGTTCCAGGCAGTGTGTGGTGCTTGGCTGTCAGTGGGACTGTTCCAGGCAGTGTGTGGAGCCTGGCTATCAGTGGGACTGTTCCAGGCAGTGTGTGGTGCCTGGCTGTCAGTGGGACTGTTCCAGGCAGTATGTGGTGCCTGGCTATCAGTGGGACTGTTCCAGGCAGTATGTGGTGCCTGGCTATCAGTGGGACTGTTCCAGGCAGTGTGTGGTGCCTGGCTATCAGTGGGACTGTTCCAGGCAGTGTGTGGTGCCTGGCTGTCAGTGGGACTGTTCCAAGCAGTGTGTGGTGCCTGGCTATCAGTGGGACTGTTCCAGGCAGTGTGTGGTGCCTGGCTATCAGAGTGACTGTTCCAGGCAGTGTGTGGTGCCTGGCTGTCAGTGGGACTGTTCCAGGCAGTGTGTGGTGCCTAGCTATCAGTGGGACTGTTCCAGGCAGTGTGTGGTGCCTGGCTATCAGAGTGACTGTTCCAGGCAGTGTGTGGTGCCTGGCTATCAGTGGGACTGTTCCAGGCAGTGTGTGGTGCCTGGCTATCAGCGTGACTGTTCCAGGCAGTGTGTGGTGCCTGGCTGTCAGTGGGACTGTTCCAGGCAGTGTGTGGTGTCTAGCTATCAGTGGGACTGTTCCAGGCAGTGTGTGGTGCCTGGCTATCAGTGTGACTGTTCCAGGCAGTGTGTGGTGCCTAGCTATCAGTGTAACTGTTCCATACAGTGTGTGGTGCCTAGCTATCAGAGTGACTGTTCCAGGCAGTGTGTGGTGCCTGGCTGTCAGTGGGACTGTTCCAGGCAGTGTGTGGTGCCTGGCTATCAGTGGGACTGTTCCAGGCAGTGTGTGGTGCCTGGCTATCAGTGGGACTGTTCCAGGCAGTGTGTGGTGCCTGGCTGTCAGTGTGACTGTTCCAGGCAGTGTGTGGAGCCTGGCTGTCAGTGGGACTGTTCCAGGCAGCGTGTGGTGCTTGGCTATCAGTGTGACTGTTCCAGGCCGTGTGTGGTGCCTGGCTATCAGTGGGACTGTTCCAGGCAGTGTGTGGTGCCTGGCTATCAGTGGAACTGTTCCAGGCAGTGTGTGGTGCTTGGCTGTCAGTGGGACTGTTCCAGGCAGTGTGTGATGCCTGGCTATCAGTGGGACTGTTCCAGGCAGTATGTGGTGCCTGGCTGTCAGTGGGACTGTTCCAGGCAGTGTGTGGTGCCTGGCTGTCAGTGTGACTGTTCCAGGCAGTGTGTGGTGCCTGGCTATTGGTGGTACTGTTCCATGCAGTGTGTGGTGCCTGGCTGTCAGTGGAACTGTTCCAGGCAGTATGTGGTGCCTGGCTGTCAGTGGGACTGTTCCATGCAGTGTGTGGTGCCTGGCTGTCAGTGTGACTGTTCCATGCAGTGTGTGGTGCCTGGCTGTCAGTGTGACTGTTCCAGGCAGTGTGTGGTGCCTGGCTGTCAGTGTGACTGTTCCAGGCAGTGTGTGGTGCCTGGCTATTAGTGGGACTGTTCCAGGCAGTGTGTGGTGCCTAGCTATCAGTGTGACTGTTCCAGGCAGTGTGTGGTGCATGGCTATCAGTGGGACTGTTCCATGCAGTGTGTGGTGCCTGGCTGTCGGTGGGACTGTTCCAGGCAGTGTGTGGTGCCTAGCTATCAGTGGGACTGTTCCAGGCAGTGTGTGGTGCCTGGCTATCAGTGGGACTGTTCCAGGCAGTGTGTGGTGCCTAGTTGTCAGTGGGACTGTTCCAGGCAGTGCGTGGTGCCTAGCTGTCGGTGGCATTGTTCCAGCCAGTGTATGGTGCCTTGCTGTCGGTGGCACTGTTGTGGATTCTGTAGCTGATTTAATGGCGCTTTCAATGTTACTATTATAAGGATCCAAACCTGCATGAAAGCCTCCATAAACCTAACTTCTTTGGCTTCGTAGGTGTCACTGATATGTATGGAGCCATGGAAACGTGCACTGGTTATAATAGGCAAGTATTGGTGTGAAGCTAAACCGTTGAGCAACATTTAAATATTATTTTACTGAATTGAAATAATTTTTTTAAAGGTGTAACAAAATGAGCTGGTGCTCCAGTGGAAATAAAAAAATAAGGACCACCTTAACATATAAATAAATTTAATAGAATTGTCAATTTAATAGTGCTATCAAAAACGAACAAGCCAGACGAACTGTATTAATGTTACCAGACAATTCCTATTTTTTAATAGGATGTCTCACAATACTCACAATTATGTATTCATAGAATGTGTCAGAAAACTGGTAAAATAATTACCTTACCATTACCTATTATCAAATAACACAACAGAAGATGTAGCAAGGAACTGTTTTATTATGCATGATATAAATAAAATAAATCCAACTTGCACCAAAATTCTATTCAGATCATGATAAAAACCATGATGAAAACGTCTAAAAATCTTGCAACTGATGAACTGTAGACTTTGTCATTGTAGCACCAGAAAATGCTGACATGGCCTATAAATTCACCATTTGATGCATGCTGCTATGACAGGGTGTGAGATTCCAACAGTGGCGTATTTAGGGGTTTATTAGGCCATGGCACCTCCTTTGGTTTACTTTTTTCCGTGTTTTTTAATTGCGCTGCGACACGCTAGGATGGTTAACTAATTGGTGACTAGGCGTGGTCCCCCCATTGCGAGATCCTAGATTTGCCACGGGACGCCAGGTCTTTTACGACTTGAACCATTCTAACATAACAGCTGGTTTGTCACACACTAAACTGACTGACTGTGTTCAATCATGTGTCAAAACCTACATTTCAACAGCAAGTACGTTATTAAATGTAGGAGACTACACCAAATAAATAATTAAATTAATGAGTACAGAAACAACAACATTTAATTTCGTAATGCTGGTCAATGCCTACAGTACTTTTGTTTTGGCCAAATCTTTCGTAAAATTTAAATTTTATTTAATTAATGATGGGATTGACGTGCAGTGCTTCCAAGAAGAATGTTGGGAGGCCAAACTGGCTTGGGGAAGAGTTTCTACCTAACCAGTGTCTTCCTGGGGAGGCCACCCTGGCATGGGGAAGAGTTTCTACCTAACCAGTGTCTTCCTGGGGAGGCCACCCTGGCATGGGGAAGAGTTTCTACCTAACCATTATCTTCCTGGGGAGGCCACCCTGGCATGGGGAAGAGTTTCTACCTAACCAGTATCTTCCTGGGGAGGCCACCCTGGCATGGGGAAGAGTTTCTACCTAACCAGTATCTTCCTGGGGAGGCCACCCTGGCATGGGGAAGAGTTTCTACCTAACCAGTATCTTCCTGGGGAGGCCACCCTGGCATGGGGAAGAGTTTCTACCTAACCAGTATCTTCCTGAGGAGGCCACCCTGGCATGGGGAAGAGTTTCTACCTAACCAGTATCTTCCTGGGAAGGCCACCCTGGCATGGGGAAGAGTTTCTACCTAACCAGTATCTTCCTGGGGAGGCCACCCTGGCATGGGGAAGAGTTTCTACCTAACCAGTATCTTCCTGGGGAGGCCACCCTGGCATGGGGAAGAGTTTCTACCTAACCAGTATCTTCCTGGGGAGGCCACCCTGGCATGGGGAAGAGTTTCTACCTAACCAGTATCTTCCTGGGGAGGCCACCCTGGCATGGGGAAGAGTTTCTACCTAACCAGTATCTTCCTGGGGAGGCCACCCTGGCATGGGGAAGAGTTTCTACCTAACCAGTATCTTCCTGGGAAGGCCACCCTGGCATGGGGAAGAGTTTCTACCTAACCAGTATCTTCCTGGGAAGGCCACCCTGGCATGGGGAAGAGTTTCTACCTAACCAGTATCTTCCTGGGGAGGCCACCCTGGCATGGGGAAGAGTTTCTACCTAACCAGTATCTTCCTGGGGAGGCCACCCTGGCATGGGGAAGAGTTTCTACCTAACCAGTATCTTCCTGGGGAGGCCACCCTGGCATGGGGAAGAGTTTCTACCTAACCAGTATCTTCCTGGGGAGGCCACCCTGGCATGGGGAAGAGTTTCTACCTAACCAGTATCTTCCTGAGGAGGCCACCCTGGCATGGGGAAGAGTTTCTACCTAACCAGTATCTTCCTGGGAAGGCCACCCTGGCATGGGGAAGAGTTTCTACCTAACCAGTATCTTCCTGGGAAGGCCACCCTGGCATGGGGAAGAGTTTCTACCTAACCAGTATCTTCCTGGGGAGGCCACCCTGGCATGGGGAAGAGTTTCTACCTAACCAGTATCTTCCTGGGGAGGCCACCCTGGCATGGGGAAGAGTTTCTACCTAACCAGTATCTTCCTGGGGAGGCCACCCTGGCATGGGGAAGAGTTTCTACCTAACCAGTATCTTCCTGGGGAGGCCACCCTGGCATGGGGAGGCTACCGTGCTTACCCGTCTCAGCTCAGTTGAGTATACATCCATCTGTTGACAACTTTCACCGTGTTTACAATCCTCAGCTCAGTAGAGTATCCATCCATCTGTTGATAACTTTAACCGTGTTTACGATCCTCAGCTCAGTAGAGTATCCATCCATCTGTTGACAACTTTAACCGTGTTTACGATCCTCAGCTCAGTAGAGTATCCATCCATCTGTTGACAACTTTAACCGTGTTTACGATCCTCAGCTCAGTAGAGTATCCATCCATCTGTTGACAACTTTAACCGTGTTTACGATCCTCAGCTCAGTAGAGTATCCATCCATCTGTTGACAACTTTAACCGTGTTTACGATCCTCAGCTCAGTAGAGTATCCATCCATCTGTTGACAACTTTAACCGTGTTTACGATCCTCAGCTCAGTAGAGTATCCATCCATCTGTTGACAACTTTGGCGTTGTATATTGATTTCCAGGTTGCCCAACCTTTTGTCTTGATGCACCTCTGAGATCGTGTGTCTGAGGACTTAGGCGTGACAGAAGTGTTCATATTATTACGACAGGTGGAAAGAATGCAGAGAGGTGAGCTGTGACCGTACCTGGAGCTCCTTGGTGAGTGTCTTGCGATGCAAGTTTTTGGAGTCCTCCTGGGTCACCATGTAGTCCCACCCACACAGCACCTTCGACACGTAGTACAGGCGGTTCGACTGACTCCCCTCAATGAAGTGAATCTTGTAAGACTTCACCAAGCTGCAAGTACAGCATACCTCAGTGTGAAAGTACAATATACATGTATGCCAACACACTCCATGTCAACACACACCACGCCAACACACTCCATGTCAACACACACCACGCCAATACACACCATGCCACCACACACCAAGCCACCACACACCACACCAACACACACCATGCCACCACACACCATGCCAACACACACCATGCCAACACACACCATGTCACCACACACCATGCCAACACACACCATGCCAACACACACCATGCAACCATAAGAAAGACCTTTTTTATGCCAAGCCACATTGTATTTCTGCATGATAGTTCTACCTACAAATTTCTACATCAAAATACAATGTACTTTTAAGTTCTAAGTTCTAAGTTGAGCAAAACACAATACTATCACACTAAACCACAACACATTTATACACCAAAAACCATACCACATAATGTCCAATAGAAGCACACTACCTGACAGAAGTGAACCCCATCATGTTATTATTACTTAGCGAGCTTACCGCAAAATTAGCACTGTATCTATTAGCTAAGGTCACTTTTGAGAAACCAATAGATGCGCACCTGAGCCTTCAAACTTGTGCACTACTCATTTAGTGGAAATTATACTGTATACCTGTACCAAGAAACATCATATTTCTACATCCAAATCATATTCATCCATGCATCAGATTACTAATCAAAACAAGTTTAATTTAAACATTGCTGCTAAAACCTTGGGAACGCATTACTGGTTATCTGTTACCAACTGCTACAACATAATGACAGAACAGAAACAAAGGGCGCCCACCTGTAGGCCAATGTAAGCAGTGTGATCACGTAGAAACCTCCACAGGTAAAGAGGTATGCAAGGCGCATACTGTATTTAGTTCCAATGATGATTTCCACGGTGTAATTGGTGTAGCTACCATAGAACAGTTCTGTCCCCTTGAACCAACCCTACAAATTGCGAGTAAAAGTAAAATAAAATATTTTTTGGCAACCAAACTCATTTAAATTAACACTTAAATATGGCATGCATGGCAACAGGCAGTAGACATTGGAAAATAAAAATACAGTAATGCTAAATAAAAAACAAAACAAATAAAACTTGATATAATGTCAAAAGATGCAATTGGTGCCTTGATGTCAGAGAATTTTGAGTTGTTTGATAATATGACAGTTACATTCCACCAGTTAGACACCAGTGTTTTTATTTGATAATATGATAATATGACAGTTACATTCCACCAGTTAGACACTAGTGTTTTTATTTGATATAATAATATGCGAGCCAGTGAAAGCCTTGCATTGTCATTAGATAATATGCGAGCCCTACCCCACCAGTGAAAGCCTTGCATTGGTCTTAGATAATATGACTGCCCTACCCCCACCAGTGAAAGCCTTGCATTGGTATTAGATAATATGCGAGCCCTACCCCCACCAGTGAAAGCATTGCATTGTCATTAAATAATATGCGAGCCCTACCCCACCAGTGAAAGCCTTGCATTGGTATTAGATAATATGCGAGCCCTACCCCACCAGTGAAAGCCTTGCATTGGTATTAGATAATATGCGAGCCCTACCCCCACCAGTGAAAGCATTGCATTGTCATTAAATAATATGCGAGCCCTACCCCACCAGTGAAAGCCTTGCATTGGTATTAGATAATATGCGAGCTCTACCCCCACCAGTGAAAGCCTTGCATTGGTATTAGATAATATGCGAGCCCTACCCCCACCAGTGAAAGCCTTGCATTGTCATTAGATAATATGCGAGCCCTACCCCACCAGTGAAAGCCTTGCATTGGTATTAGATAATATGCGAGCCCTACCCCCACCAGTGAAAGCCTTGCATTGGTATTAGATAATATGCAAGCCCTACCCCACCAGTGAAAGCCTTGCATTGGTATTAGATAATATGCGAGCCCTACCCCACCAGTGAAAGCCTTGCATTGGTATTAGATAATATGCAAGCCCTACCCCACCAGTGAAAGCCTTGCATTGGTATTAGATAATATGCGAGCCCTACCCCCACCAGTGAAAGCCTTGCATTGGTATTAGATAATATGCGAGCCCTACCCCGCCAGAGAGTAACTCGATGCCAGTGAAGCTGGTATCACTGGCCATGTAGACGGCCAAGTTGTTTCCCTTGATCCTCCAGAGAAGCTGCGGCACGACCACAAAGAAGAGGATAATAAGGAAGGTGGGGATGTTGAAGAGGAACAGCCACTTGAGGAACTCAAAGTAGGACGTCACGCCCGTGCCAAAGTTGCCCTCGATTGTCTTCAGGGAAGCCTTCCACAGCTCCAATGAGTAGAGCACCTCCGCTACCTTCCCCTTCAGGGACTGCCAGTTCTGTACACAACAGTCCAATTCACAGTATACAAGGGTGGGGAGTCATACAGTACTGTTAAAATAGTTTATGACAGTCTCGTGTACCTCGATTATGTAATTGTAATTGCAGATACTATATGCAGAACCAACTGTTTATTCAAACAGTTTATTTTATATTTGTTAATCTGGACAAAATGTGTCAGACATAAATTTTTATACGTTTTTTAGATCAAGTTTGTGACAAAAAAAATTACTGTAATTAATCGTAATTAATGGTGTAACTGTAACTGAAATTAAACATTAAAAGTATTATTTGATCTTGAGTAATTGCACCCAGTCATGGTCACAACAAACATGTGCGTTACTGCCAAGGGATAAAGGCAACCTGAATGGATGCGTGACGTACCATTGACATTCTGTAATAGAATAGAACAAGACAGTTTGGAGAGCGTTCCTCCTTCTTGGAACTGCATCTGCGTTCAACCTTATCCCTGAAACAAAAGGTTCATAATGTCACTAAACATGACTGTAAACAATGGAATCAGAAAATCACGACCTTCCTGAGATGTGTGGGGGGTGCATTTAGATGGCAAGATACAGACACCATGTCTGTCGACAAAAAAATCACTCTTGCAAAGCAGTATTAGGATACCCTCAATTGACATACTCCTGGAATGGATCCAGAAAACTGTGACATAGTTTATAGTTTTATTGACTTACATACTATTTGAAGTGACACAGACAAAAGTGACTTTACTACTTCCTTGATTGACATGCTCTTGGAATTGACCAATTTGACATTTATTTTGACCAACCCCACATACTCTTGAAACTGTAGAGCTACAATACATATTTGACAGGTTCCTTGACAGACAACCCCATGGAGCTGACACACAGACAGCAGTGACACCTTTGACAGTTCCCTTGACAGACAACCCCATGGAGCTGACACACAGACAGCAGTGACACCTTTGACAGGTTCCTTGACAGACAACCCCATGAAGCTGACACACAGACAGCAGTGACACCTTTGACAGTTTCTTTGACAGACAAACTTGAGGAGCCAACACACAGACAGCAGTGACACCTTTGACAGTTTCCTTGACAGACAACCTCGAGGAGCCGACACACAGACAGCAGTGACACATTTAATAGTTTTGTTGACAACCTCAATGAACCGCCACACAGAGAACAGTGACACATTTGAGTTTTGTTGACAGACTTGGTGAAAAAATACACAGAGAGAAGAGTGACATACCTGATAGCTTTCTTGTCTGACATATTTTTTGGGAGTTCCCTGATCTCTTCCATTGTTTCCTTTGCAGTGTCAACATTATCCGTGCCACCAGTGTTGTTGATGATAACGTCAGCGATATCATCATTATCAAATTTCTCTCCATGTCTCAAGCGGATTGTTGCGAAACTCTTTCTTCCCTTACGAGATTTCATGCGCCATGTTGCTCCAGGCTTCATTGCTGCGGACACAACAACCAATTGTATTCAACATACCGGTAATTGTCTTATTTCCTAATGGCCAACTATGTGTGTAAGTGGTTTTGATTGTATTTTATTCACTTAAATTCACAATGTGATAAATGGAATCACTTTGATGTCAAGTCAGGCTTATGACATTGACAATTTTGTTGTTGGTTACCATGGCAACAATATAATGTTATTGATGACATCATTGTTGTTGGTGACTTTGGAGGTGGCAGCCGTGACGACAGAAACCATAACCAAGAAGAGCTGTCTTGGTGACAATATCAGTGGCAAATGAAGAATGGTCTGAGAAGACCCTTCAAAGGTGTTTTTTGTGCCGTATCCTTTAGGAAGTAGACGGAACCTTGAAGAGATATCTGCCATGTTTATAATCAAGCTTCAGTTTAAGTCAATTTGATTAAAAAACATGAATTGTATTTTAGTGAAATTTAGTCAGCTCAATTTGCAATGGATCATTTGGATGCATGAATCACAACTCGCTTGAAGCAGGAAAACTTGTTAAATTACTATAACCATAATTTTAGTGAAATTTAGTCAACTCAATTTGCAATGGATCATTTGTTTGCATGAATCACAACTCGCTTGAGGCATTAAAACTTGTCAAATTATTATAACCATTAAAACTGATTTAGCATATATTTGCTTTAGAAGCTAGATCGGAATTCCAGATCATACCACAAAATCTACAAATCTATTTGATCTATGGGGAGGTAACTGTATTCATTCAAGATGCAAGGTAGGTGAGTTTGGCATGCTGCTTCTTTGAATTGCAACAGTATGTACTATAAGTGAGAGTTGAAGATACATGGGTGCTTCGTTGTGACTGAACCAAAACAGGCTGCATTGATATTATGCATTTACTACCATTACTGATTGTGAGCTACTTTACAAAACCATTAATATAGTTGCAGCTATGTAAACTTGAAAACACTTGCCCTGAACGTCAGTCAGAGTCGGTACCAATAGTAGAAGGCAACTGTATTTTTGTTTGCTTAGGTTATTATATAAGTATTCAAAGAAATCACAAACAGCCTTTTAAGAACCACAGCTGAAAAGAGTATTTCATTTATTTTCAGTGATTATGTTTACCTGTCACCAAGAAACATTACACCTCTACCTTAGAGGCTTATCTTACATCATAATACCACGTGCATTTGTAGCAAGCTTATCTAACTCATAATGAGTATGTTTTAGTCATTGTATGTGTAACACTGGTTTTATATTGTTTTGGAATATAAAACCATATGTTTTAACTTTTAGAATGTACTGTATGTTTATATTTGTTACGGCATGGTGGTTGTGTGGTAGAGCACCAGACGTTTTGGTCAAAGGGACCGGGGTTCAAAACCACCTCCACCGTTTCGAAGCTTGGGCAACTTTGTTTATCCCACTTTGCCTGTGTCTTTCGGAAGAGACAGTAAAAGCCGTTAGTCCCTTCTACCGGGTGCCTATGCCAGGGGAAGTAAAAGACCCCACACAGAGAAATGGAAAATACCTGCTGTGGACTCACTAATTCTAGAGAAGGAAAACTAAATAAACCACTCCTATGTTAGCTCAAGACAGGGTAGTTTGGAGTTAAAATATCATAAGTCATAAGTTACTTTTTTATGTATAAACTATATTAAAATGTTGTACTGGTCACTTTTAAGTCTTAAGTATGCACAGCATGCCTGAGTGTGTGCGCATGTCTTGTTTGTGTGTGCCAAATGTGTCACCTGAAGCATGAAACATGGGCTATTTTAAGTTCAGCAAGGCTTAATGTGTTACTGTTGTGGTTGCCATGGAGACGCTCCATGGCAATGTTTGCTGGTTACTGCTTAAGAAACAACAAGAAAACAAACAGTGCAGCCATAAGCTTATGCACTGGGCCAAACAGTGGACATTGTGGACACCTCAAAATGAAACTCAAATGAAGTTACTCAAGTGCGTCATTGTTCTCTAGTAAAAAAAATTTACTCAGCCATTCAATATTAACCCTTGCTTGCTGTGCTACAGGTCAGCATTAACCCTTGTTGTACTTACATTTCTGCCGACTTGGAAGATTGAAGAATTCGTCAGTGTCACCATTCGGGGGGTTGGGCCTATGGGAAGACTCCCTAGTGCCCTCCTCCCAACCCTCATTCTTCCTGTAGCGCTGGTTACGATCCGCAAATCCCTCGGCAGGAATGCTTGAATTCTCATAATTACTGCCTGCAACAATGAATATCAGAACTGTCTGAATCAGCATTCGTGTACAAGACAACTCAACTATTATGCGGTCTATTAAAGGTCATCTATTATAGGGTCGATTAAATGGTCTAACTAAGGTTTGAACCCTCTTGCTTACTGTTTCAAAGCTTGGGTAATTTTTTTCACCCCACATTGCTCCAGTTCCCTCAGCTGTATGAGCACACAGGTGGATATGTGAACAAATGTCTTTGCACAGTAATTGCAATGTGGCTGAATGTTTCCAAGAGAAGTTTAGTTTGTGCTGGAATGAACAGGTCTGCCGGGAGTGAAGTGTAAAGGGCTTTGAATGGTCCCAAGGACTGGATACAGCGACATATCAGAACTTACCTTTAGCTTTGATTTATCCAAAGTATCGGACATTTTACTTTCAGCTGTGCCAAGATCAGTGTGTCATTTTTGGCTTAGTAGTGTTACGCACAAGTTGCAAATATAAATTTTGTGCAAATCCTGTCTCGTTTGTGATTTTCAACAAATATTATGTTATTTTACAATTTTCATGAAAAAAATAATTTCATCTTTACATGTATAAATTCAGGGGGAGCCATAAAGTACACAAATTTACACTATTTTCAACGGGCTACACATAGATGAGAAAATTGTTGGACTCTCGATAAGCTAATGGCTTCCTTGTCCACTTGCCATCTGGAACTTGTTGTTTGGGATGGCAATCTTGTTAAATCTTGTTAAACAGCACTAAATGACTATCCTTGTCTCTAACCAGGCCAAGGCACTGACTCACCAATATAACTACACTAAATGACTATCCTTGCCCCTAGCACTTTGCTCAGAATTGTTAGGTTAGTTGAAAAAAAGTATCCAGAAATTCCTGTAGTGTCCAGAAAATCCTGTAGTGTCCATAACAATGTAGTTCTGATAAGTCATATTAAGTTAATCATGTATCATATAAGTCCTTTGTACCTGTGCACATAATAATAATAGTTTTATTACGTTTTGCAGCCAAAAAGGCTGAATAGTACATGGTAAAATATACATTAAAAGGGATAACAAATTTAATTTAATGAATTAATAGAGCATTAATTTGCATATAAATAAATATAGTATAAATCAGTATTAAATTATGAACATTACATTGCATGTAAATAAATATAGTGTAAATTTGTATTAAATTAAGAGCATTAAATTGCATATCAATAAATGAAAAAGAGAGTATTAATTGTAGGGCAATGAATTACGTGCACACAAGCCAAAAAAAAAAAAATTAGGTTTTGTGTTAATTACAAGTAAAAAGTATAAAATTATAAAATAAAGTCGTGATCAGGTCTACTGCCAGTGGTAAAATCCATATAGTATAAAAGAGTTCTTAAATCTATCAGTTCTGCATCGAGGCACAGTGTATTTGCAGTTACTGCGGGTTGTGTGGGTAGGTTCCCTGATTAGAGGCAGAAGATGATGCAACTTGTGATTATGTTTTTGCATGTTTGCGAATAGAGTTCTGTCTAGTGTTTCCCTCCGGTCTGGCAGTGTTGGGATTTCCGCTGTGACGATGGTTTTGGAGTAAGAAATATTTCGGAAGATTATGCGCATTGACCAATACTAAATTATATCCACATACCCATCTCACCCCAATAAAAATAGCAATTTCATATTTTGTGGTGTCCGTAAAGCAGAAAGTCTTTTAAAATTTAATAAACATTCATGAACTTTTTTGTAACAAATTAGATTATTAAGATAGTTACATTTATGTTTCCTGGTGGTTAAATAGTGACATTCACACAGAAATTATTTTTTAATCAATAACCAAATAACCAAAAGAACTGCTAAACCAAAGGGAAAACAGCGAAGTAGAACTACTGAGTGCAGTAGAAGGACAAGTGAAGCTGGAGGAGATTGGGGATGCAGAGGTAGAGAGAGTAATGAAGAAGGTGAAGAGAGGACGAGCGACGGGTATTGATGAACTGCAAGTGGAGAGGCTGGTGAAGGCTGAATGTGTTGGGGTTAGGTGGACAAGGTGATTGTTAAATACATGCATGAGAGAGGGGAAGATCCCAGTGGAGTGACGGAGAGGGTTGATGGTCCCTGTATGAAAAGAAAGGGAGATGTTTACGACCCTGGAAAATACTAAGGTATCACGTTGCTGAGCCATGTTCAGAAGGTGTTAGAGAGAAATCTGGATAGAAGGATAAGGAGGATAGTGGAGTGTGAAATGTGAGAAGAACAAGGTTCCAGAAGAGGAAGAGGTACGATGGACAAGATGTTCACTCTGAGACAACTGTTGGACGGACAGGAGAATATGGCTCTAGGATTCATAGACCTTGAAAAGGCATATGACACAGTTCCGAGAGATATGGCCATGGCCACGTTGAGGTGGATGGGTGTCCCAGAGGCGGAGGTGAGGATGGTCAAAGGCACATATGACGAGACAAAAGGTACATTGTACAGACCAGCAATATCGGAAGAATTCAGGGTGGATGTCGGTCTGAGAAAGGGGCGTGCCCTAAAGACAATTGGTAGAGAGTCTGGAGGCGGCAGTAAAACAGGACTAGTGACGAAGAAGAAAAAAAAATGTACTAGTATAGGTGGCAGCCTCATCCCAGACTACAGGGCTAAACAGGAGAGCAACAATAACCAAATATAAATATCTCACATTTGTCACTTGAAAAATCACCTGGAGTATAGTTGATCAAATTTGATCTTTAGCAAGGTCATTGCGTCAATAAGTTTCTCACACAAAAAATAGATTGGTTCCATGGTACGTTCTTGAGATACAATAATTTTATATTATTTGGCAGAAATGCTCCTGCTACAATAGCTATAGATTAGGTTCTGAAAAATTTTCATTAGTTTCAAATTATTGTATCTCATGAACTTATGTTTGGACCATGAACTTATATTTTGTTTGAAACTTGTTGGTACAATGACTTCTTACAATGACCTTCTTAATGATAAAATTTTAATAAAAATTGTGATTTATACATTTTGGGTATATCAGGTCAAAGGTCAAGGTCAATGACCATAACTCTAAAACCATTTCACTCACAAGTTTGGAAACTGACAAAAGTAAATTTCAGTACAGGTCCAACATGTGTACCAAACTGCATTAAAATCGGAGGGTCGAGAACATTTTGGTTTTTTTTTTATTTTATATGGAATGACCCCCAGTTGTACACTGTTATTCCCAAAACATAAAATGGCATACTGGCATTGCATTCTAAATAATATTATCTTCATAAACAAGTTATTTTTGTATCAGTTTTTCATTTATGTGAGATGGTTTATTTTGTGAAAAAGGTTGCTTCACAGCCCTTCCGTAGTGTCCGTAACGTTGACTGATATTCCAACATATGATCAAACACAATGCAAATTCAAAGGTAGATCGTTTAAGGCCAGAATAGATGGTCACAGTCCACCACCAACAAGTCCGCCGTCACAGATCACACAACCAGCGAGAACCATCTGATTGACTGGGAGGGAGTGAAAGTGGTAGATAGGGACTCACACAGAAAGAGAAGTGAGGGAGTGAAAGTGGTAGACAGGGAGTCACACAGAAAGAGAAGTGAGGGAGTGAAAGTGGTAGACAGGGAGTCACACAGAAAGAGAAGTGAGGGAGTGAAAGTGGTAGACAGGGAGTCACACAGAAAGAGAAGTGAGGGAGTGAAAGTGGTAGATAGGGACTCACACAGAAAGAGAAGTGAGGGAGTGAAAGTGGTAGACAGGGACTCACACAGAAAGAGAAGTGAGGGAGTGAAAGTGGTAGACAGGGAGTCACACAGAAAGAGAAGTGAGGGAGTGAAAGTGGTAGACAGGGAGTCACACAGAAAGAGAAGTGAGGGAGTGAAAGTGGTAGACAGGGAGTCACACAGAAAGAGAAGTGAGGGAGTGAAAGTGGTAGACAGGGAGTCACACAGAAAGAGAAGTGAGGGAGTGAAAGTGGTAGACAGGGAATCACACAGAAAGAGAACATTCGTGAAAGAGGCAATGACAATGACAATGACAATGACAATGACAATGACAATGACAATGATTTTTTATTTCCCTATGACCCCTTGCGGAGTATGAGAGAAGTTTCTCTCTACAGTACATTTTAGTAGAACATCTGGTTACAATACATGACATATATTGTATAAAACATATTTACAGTATGTAAATCATCTAGTTACAGTGCATAATACATCTAGTGTCATTATTGGATAAGTATTTTCTATATAATCAATACATGCAATTTAGGTAATGTAAAATAAAATAAACTATGTATATATTGCACAATTTGAACTAAACTATGTAATAATATGAACAGTAAATTAACTATGAGCTACACTTTTACTTCTACGCAATTCACTGTTTTATGGATATGTAAGGCAGTGATCAACAGAGTCAAGGGCAATTATGAACTTGCTCACGTGTATGATGATATCATCTGACCAGTATGTCATTAGTACTGATGAAGTCATCTTGATAAGACGATGAAAATTTCTACTACGGTAAAAACAAGTTTTGGATATGTTGAAATATTTATTTCAACATGAAAATTAACTATCCTGAGAACTGTTCACTATACATGTAATTACTTAGTCTGTTGAGAACATGACACCTGGTTAGTATGTCCTGTACAGACTGACAGCAATACACCTACCACTGTCCATGGGTATGCCCTCTTGATCTGGTGTCGAGTAGACTTCCATAGGGTAGCTAGACATGGCGGTCAAGCACTGGTTGCCACCTGCAAACAATAACAAAGATGACCAATTGACCACTACAATATGGTTGATCACTGACAGGCTCAGTTAAAAACTTGTCAACAAGTGAGTCAACCTTTCAGATGTGTTGAATAAAAATATATAAATGTATAATGATAAATAATATTCCAAGTATATTTTTTGCTGCTTAGGTAAACGATCAATTATCATCAAAATAATTATTATTAACCATCATTTATTAATCAAAATTCCTAACTCTGTAATCGATACATCAAGTACCATAAAATATATCTTTATAATTATTTCTGTATATTATATTATAGCATTTTAATGAGTACAATTGTATGGTTTATATTTTATAATAGTGAAAACATAAGTAGAAATAAGAAACATTCTGTAATAAAAACTGTAACGTAAGTGTTAGTTAAAATGTATTAATACTCTAAAATGATGCACAACTACAAAACGTTACTAAAGAACCTAGTCGATCACAGCTACATCACACAAAACGTACCTATATCAACTAATGAGAGTGTTTAAAACAAAGATGTTCTTAAAATAAGTGTCAGAGTTGCTGAGCTGAGCTGAGCTGAGCCAGCATCCACAGGTGAAGTGGACAATTACCAAGTAATGAGGTTCACCACAAGCCCAGTGCACACACTCAACAAAGGGTATCTGCACCCACTGCCCTGCCAGTCAGGGCTATGACGTGACTAAATGCTCACCAACCTTGCATACAAACGCAACCATGAACAAGTCTATTTCATTGTTACCTGATATTCTGCACCTATTATCACTACCACCACACCACCACAATTTTGAACAAACTTGAACCCCTAGGCTCTAGTTGACTGTAAAAATTGGACACCTTAAACACTGTTTTTCACAAGCAGTGTGTCCAAACCTTAGCAACGACAATGAATAATAGTTTCACAAAAACAGTAACCATGGAGGTCATTCCCATGAATCCACCTTTCATAATTAATACAGGCCAAGTCTGTTCAGATAACCTGCTTAGATTGAATTAGTACTTTCTCACAAACATTGTTAGTACCTTACCAACCTTACCTGATGGTATTTCGAAACCAAACGTGCAGTTTTATGATGAAACGTCACATTATACACTTTAACTATCCCAATGTCCCACTTCCTGTTTTCACTTACAGCTATGTTAGATCTTATATCTCTCTGGTATGTCTCACTGATCACTCAACCATGAAGACATGCACGACTGCACATGGCTACACAATAAACAGACTGCCTAAGTAGAAGCACACAATATGAAATCTACATGCCAGTGAGTGGGTGCTCACTGTATGTAAACTAGGACAGCATTAGACCCCCCCAAGCAAGTCATGTAAGATAACATTGCCTGATGCCATGCAGAGATCTACATTTGACTCAATTCAAATTATTCTCATTCCAGCCCAAATATCTGTCAATTCTGACATTGAAGGCCTATTCTGATTCTAGAATTGGTTGATGTGAAAACAAGTGATTGATGTCTATTACCAAAAAAAGTGCTTGTTATCAAATGCACTCCCACGACCTGTGTTATTTGTATGACCTTTGTTAGATTTAAACTTACACTGTACGAGGTCCGATGATTTTTAATCATAAAATCATCTTATACAGTCTGTACAGTGTTTTAATGAACCACGTTTAAAAAATATATTCTGACCATTAATGAATCTGATAATGACTCAGTTATTTGTATAAAGCGTATCACAACTTAGTGATGTCTGATTGTGACTTAGTCATTTGTGTAATGTTTATGCAAACACCATTTTACTAATACAGCTGTACTTGAAACCCGACCAGTGCCTTACACTTTTCTAGTTATGTTGCTAAGATTGAATTTCTTCAGCTCTTGTTCAGAGAAAGCAAACCAGAAACAACTGATGACAGTTGTCACACACATGTGACCAACCACATATATCTCCCTATGTCTGGGGTGAATTGCATCTAAAGTATTTGAATGCAAATATTTCTTCAAATATAAATTACTCTGCTTTTATTTTGCCTGATTTGTTCTATGTATTCCTGTAATTACTATAATAAACCATCTTGAATATATGAAATACATGTCAAAATTAAAAATATAATCCTTTCCAAGTAGCTTCAGATGAAGTGCGATATTCGCCAAGCAAAACGTTAAGTATCACTTGTATGCCGATGATACGCAGCTGTACACAGAATTCCCTTGTGACCAACGCTGCGAGGTAGAGGATGCTATACGAAGAATCGAGCGATGCACAGTTGACGTTAAACGATGGATGATTGACCATCATTTAATGCTAAATGAGGCCAAGACAGAGGCAATTGTTTTCTGTGTGTCTTGTTGTTGATACAATCAACATATGTGGGCGTGACATAACACCGCAATCACTTGTGAGAGATATAGGCATCATCATGGACAACACCTTGTGTATGTCGACACAAGTCGCTCACACGTGTCAGGGGGTCTATTTCCAGCTGCACAAGATTGCAAAAATTCGAAAATGCTTAACGACCCATGCGTACAAGACGATTGTGGACATACTTGTTACATCCAGACTGGATTATGGAAATGCTGTACTGTTAGGAGTAAATGTGCAGTTAATTCAGAAGCTTCAAATGGTGCAAAATTTGGCGGCTCACCTAATAACGCGATAGCAGCACTGTGACCATCAGCACATCACGCCCACCCTCATTGTGCTTCAGTGGCTGCCGGTCCGATGGTGAATCAACTATGTCGGGTGTATGTATTTTATTAAATACCAACTGACTTTCACATCAACATGTTCATATAAACTTGGTAGCACTGGGTATAGTATTTCCATGTCAGCCAGTATCAGTTACAGCCGCAGTTGCTAGTCAAGGACTGGTTCGCAGGGGTCATACCGGACTGACCGGACCACTGGTAGACCTACTTGGCCTACCCAGCATCCAGCAGCTACGATCAGTGGCCCAACAGGGGGATGGAAACCGGGTGATCTGAAGGAATGACCGATATGGTTTACCATGCCCGTTCACTGTCTGTAGTAGGGCCAATTTAGGGCCAGCCAGGGAATGAAAGGATGGTCATTCAAGCACCCAGGAAAGGAAGAGAACTAGAATGGTTGAACGATGGACTGATGCTCTTCTACAAATCTGTCTTCTTCTCAGTTGCTACAACTGAGAAGAGACATACGCCTCTGCTGTCAACAGGGTTGTTTGATTGAAATCATTGATTTAAATCATTATTTAAATCACTCCAAAAAATAATTGATTTATTATTTTTTATTTCGGATTTTATTAATCGCTGATTTATATGAATTTAACACAATTGTTTACAAGCATCGCGATCAACAAAGTTTTGTATGTTTTTTAATACAAAAGCACAATATGTGCAGACTTGTGTAGGTGTATTGTCACCAGATAGCCTGATAGTCAAATATTTTATGACATTGTCAGGGGTGAGATTTAGCAAGTCATGGAAGGTAACCAGTCGGGCTACCAACCTTGCAAAGTGAAGTAGCCTGACAGCTTGTTAGGTAGCCCACTTGCTAATCCATACTTTGATGATGGAAAATAAATACTTTGAATATAGAATGTATGAACCATATCAACAACAAATAAAAAACATCAAAAAACAAACAGTTTTGAAACATTTATTTTCAAGGCAGGATCAATAGAATGTGATATATAATACTGAATAAAATACAGTATACAATTATACACAGGATGTTTTTCTTTCATAACAAATTTTATTAATGATTATTAGTAATGGTACATTTATATATATATATATATATATATATTTTTTTTTTTTTTTTTTTTTTACTTTTTAATTTTGCATATATATATTACTATAATATGCTATGCTGTAATTGTAATCTTCTATCAGTGAACTGCCAGGTGGTGGTTTCTGTTGATACAGTACTTAGATCATGTAATTAACACTGCCCAAGTCAGTAAATTAACTCAATTGAGAGTGAGCTACAGCCCACAGGTTTATCAGGTAAGAATACTGACTGGGCTTGAAGCCAAGAGACTCTTGGTAGGCAAACTAGGGTACAACCTCAAAACACAACTGCCAAGTAAACCAATCTGGGTATAACACAGTAGACAAAATGGGTGTACACCGAGGAGTATACACAAAACCCCTCAGGACGTATCTTGATGTGAACATTGCTAATGTACTGGTATGAATTATTTGTGGTTACATTTTATGAGTGGAATTGCTTCGAAATGGCTTAGTAGATTGGATAGACTCCTTAGGATTTCAAATGGTTGTGGCCTTTGTTTATAGTTGTACTGTACTCTGTGGAATTAAACATTAATTATTGAACCAAGCAAACATTACATTGTATTTATAAGGAACAATAATAGTTATCTAGGTACATGAAATCATGAAGTCACGGTTCAACAAAATGTACAAACATCACCAAGTTCATTATATTTGTTTATCAATCGTACTATTCATACACACAATCAGCAACACACAAGCTACATAATTAACAAATGGTTCTGCATAATACAATTATGTAATTGTAATTGAAATGGTGTAATTGTAATTTATTTGAAAATTTTTGAAGTGTAATTGTAATTGTACTGAAAAATTTAAAGTAATTATAATTGATTTTTTTTGTAATTGGACCCAGGCGTGATTGCAAACATACAACAAATTCTCCCTGTTGATATCACTTCGGCTACGGTTTGGTTAACATATAGCCAGGACAACACTTCTGAGATGTTTATTAACATTCCGTTTATTTTTGCTGGGTCTAAAATATTGCAGCTCTGTAAATATTTCGAGTCGCCATGCGGGCTACTGTAGAAAAAAATTTAAGTCGCCCGAAGCCATTTTGGGGCGCCATTGGCAACCAGGTGACTGCTAAATCTCATCCCTGCATTGTCTGTGTTTGAGCTATTCCCTTTCTGAATTCAGTGAAGCCACACAAACTTGTCTTCAAGAGGAAGTATCTTTTCAAGTCAGAAACCCTGAGTTAAAGTCCACTTAGAGCACCTGCTAGTTGTTACCAATTCAGTCTGTTGACTCAAGTGAGACAGTTTTGGTGACAATTGTGTAATACTGTACCAGTTTGCAGTTGGAGACCCTTAGAGTAAACATACCTAATCCATCCTCTCAGCAAACAATAATTAGCACTGCTACAACCACAGACACACAGCATGCTTTCCTTTCCAAGACAGATTATGCAACTACAGCCTTGTGGACATTGCCTAATGTCTTTATATATATGCAAAAATCAAGTATCCTCTGTTAAGACAAGTACCCAAATCAATTTGAATAGAACACGTTTGAAAGAGTTTATAAATATAAACATCTATATATAAATGTCTATATACCAGATTTAAAAAAAAATCCAATTTAAATTTTTTAAATCTGATTTTTTTAAATCATGATTTTTTTCAACCCTGGCTGCCAACAGGGCCTACTGGCATGTCTGTGTCTGTCTAGGCTAAAGAGTTGATACATGGTGGACTGTCACTGGGCAGTATAGTTTTAGCCTTACTTAATAGAATATGCTGTTTTCACAAACATCTGAAGAATCCTTTGCATAAGAGATCAATATTCTAAATCACTAACAACTATTTCATAGATCGAGTGCAAACAAATTGTTAGAAAACGTTTTGAGTTAAATACTTGAAAATTATGCAAACACATTTCACAAGAAGATTCTCTCACCGGAAATTGCCTTTAAAAATGAACGTCTTCAAAAAGCCTCACTGTACATGGAATTTTTTTAATATTGAATGGGTATGAAAATATTGATAGAAATACTTTTTTCTCACTCAAGAAAGATAGTACAAAGTAGAACTAGAGGACATGGGGTAACATTAGTAAAGGATCAGTGTAGATTGGATATCAAGAAGTACTCGTTCTCACAGAGGACAATAAATTTAATTAATAAATTATCTACAGATTGTGTAAATGCTAGCAGCTTGAATATTTTTAAAAACAAGGTTGACACATTTCAGGAGGGCAGGTTACGCATGGATGAACAAATGTTGGACTCTTGATAAGCCAATGAAATGGCTTCCTTGTCTACTTGTCATCTGGGCCATTGGCTTGGATGGCAATCTTGCTAAATCTTGCTAAACTGAATTTAAGCCATAATCATAACAATTAATTATTTTATTGATTGAGTGCAAACTAATTGTTAAACACAATTTTTTTAGTTAAAATACTTGTATAACAGTTACAATTAATCATTGAACATTTTGTTACAAGCTGCCACTGGACGAAATTGCTGTATAAACATATAGTTATTCCTCCCATAACCAAGTTGCAAGATTTTGTTTGTGACCTAATATATTATGTGACTTTTCACTTATCTTAATGGGGGACTGGGGTATGAAAAACAAGTTAACAATCTGTTGACTTTGTGTGCTAATTAGCTAATGTTGACTTATTAAAATTAACTGCATTCATTGAGTTACTATTAAATTACTGGGTGATGTATATTTGTGACCCTAAGTATTGTGTTTGTAAACTCTGAACATATACAAATACCTTCATAATCATGGAAGTTATGGTTTTTATTGAAATGTGATGGTCTGTTGACTGCATGCTTAATTAGCCAATGACGACTTATTGCATTAATTGAGTTACTATTACCCGGTAGTGATAAATGACTGGGTGATGTATAATTATGGTCATAATTAATGTGTTTTCAAACTCTCCAAAAATTATTAAAATATCTGTACAAATAAAAACGTTGTGGTATTAAAAAAAAAATATTGAAAGAAAATAAAAAAAATCATAGTATTTTCTCTGTATACAAGATATAATTTTTGCTGTATTAAAAGTGTAATATCTTTGGATCTAATAAAGATATACTAATCAAATAATCAATTCTGGGTTCCTGGGGATATTACCTTTAATGTAAACCAATGTTCTATGACATTTTTTTATTACCTAGCTAAGCCTGTGTGGGGAGCGGTGGTCTAATGGTTAGAGCACCCGTCTGTCTATCGAGAGGATGGTGGTTTGATTCCACCTCCGCCATTTCGAAGCTTGGGCAATTTCGTTCACCCCACTTTGTCTGTGTCTTTCAGAAGAGACATTAAAAGCTGCTGCAGTGTGAGTGTTGGTCCCTCCTATGTGGTGACGGTGGTGTTTCATTGGGTTTTAATTCGTCGGGCCACCAACTTGCAGCACACTAGCCGATATTTTGTCACTGATATTTTGTCGCGACTAGTGGCGAATTTGGAATTAAGGAAACATGGCGGCGCTCACTCCACACATAGCAGTGATGTAGAGAAGAAGACAGAAGCTAGCTTTGTTTGTCTTGATTATGCTACGGAGGATAAGGAAATGCAGAAAAGTAAACAAACAAAATCCTTCCGCCTACTGAAATCATCTAAAAATCCACAGTTACACTGTCAACAAGTTCTACCAGCAAACTTGCCAATGTGCCTGCTCAAGTGCAGTTATGTCAGATCATATGATTTTTTTTAATTACACATCTAAAATTACTGTGCCCTGCATTTGTGTGTGACACACCAAGAAGTCTAACTGGGGCTTGATCCCATTTGTCATCGTGGCCGTGGCACTTATTTACAATGATGTTTGTATGCGTGACTGCATGAGTGCAATCACGTTTTCTACTGGTCGTTAATCGTGCGAGCCCCAACAAGCATCAAGTTAGGCACTTCAACAAAATCCACTGAGCAGCTGGCCAAAAAATCATGTCAGTTTATCTGCGCCGATTCTCAGCACCCGGGTTGTCCTTTTGTTTTACATCCTGTATTGTCGGCTGTTTCCGTTCCATGACTTACAGCGGCAATTTGGACAATAGTAAGTTCCTTTTCATGATCGTCTGTTTTTGATTAAAATTGAACCAAAATTAAGGTGAAATACATCGATTACACGATATAGGTGTATTTCTGGAGTAAGTTTAGCAGACAAAGCTATTTATGATTCCATCCATATATTTGTGACTTCTTCTAGAAGTCTGAGTAACTCTGTGTACAAAATATTTTCATGCTACGTGAATGCACAGGGGTGTTTCTGAGCTTCCCTAGTTTGTGAAATTTCACCTGACTTTGATTCTTGGAGTTGGAGAGCGAGATCGATTTAACCAAAATCATGACTTATTTACATTTCTATGATTCTAATTCATTACAAATAATACAAAGCAAATATATGTTTGATATTTGTTTTGCAAAACAAATTTTATTAATGATTGTTAGTAATGGTACAATTATATATGTATTTTTTTTACTTTTTAATTTTGCATATCTATATTACTATAATATCAAGTAGTATATTTACATAATGCATACTGCATGTATTCTTTTGTCTAAAATAAAAGATTGATTGATACTGATCAAACTTGTTGGGCCTGGCTGTGCTAAGTTAGTAGAATAATGAAATGATTATGTAATTTTTCAATGATTGAAAAAAAAACTGCACAAGAGATATTCTAAATAACTAGTTAATAATTAAGTAATTGCTGTACTGAACTTGCAGTAAACTGTACATGCAGGAAATTACAAAATGTCAGAAGTTATAATAAATTGTGTTATATTTATGCAATGACATTGGTTTAAAAAAAAAAACTTTTAGCACTCTATATGGAACACCAACTAGCACATATTTCTCCAATAATTATTTCACCATAGTCACCATTGCAAGACTATATATCTTCATAATCATGGAAGTTTTGGCTTTTTATTGAAATGTATTGGTCTGTTGAGATAGCATGCTGATTAGCCATTGTTGGTTTATTAATATATATAGTTACTAATAGTGATAAATGACTAATGTATATATATATATATATATATATATATATATATATATATATACTTACTATGTTTTGAAATTATACAAATATCTTTATATTGATGGAAGTTTGGCATAAAAAAGGTGTTGACCTGTTGCGTTTGCACATTAATTAGCCAATATTTACTTAATAATTACATGTATATTTTATGACCGTTTAATAAATTTGTAAACCCTGAACACATTATCCAGATGTCTTCATAATCATGGAAGTTATGGCCTTTTATCAAAAGGTGTCGGCCTTGTCTTGTCTTGTAGTAATACTGGCCAACACTCCTATGGAGTCAAACGGCCTGTTGAGTTTACGCATTAATTAGCCAGTATTGACTTATTAATTGCATCAATTGAGTGTGTGATGTATATTTATGGCCCTGGTTAATTAGTTTGCAAACCCTGAACAAATTATACGAATATCTTCATAATCATGTAAGTTATGGACATGTGTCGGTCAGTTGACTTCATGCACTAATTAGCCAATATTGACTTATTAATTGCATTAACTGACCCTACTTAATGTGCTTGCAACTCCTGAAAAAAATTAATAAAATATATGCAAAAATAAAAAAGTCATGCAATTTTAATCATACATTGATTGAAATAAAACCCAAAAAAAATTTCCTGTATACAAAATATTTTCGATTTTTTTACCGTATTAAAATCGCAATCCGATCTTGTCAGAATTTGCAGCACGCTAGCCGACAACTGAAGATTATTTGTCCCCCGACGAAAAATCGGCTAGTGACGTCAGACGTAGTGTGCTGTGGGCTTAAGCAAACCGCCAAACAATGCAAGGCATGCCCAAGCCAAGGCAAGGGCCAGGCGCCAAAGCTACAAACTAACAAAGTCAAAAACGACGTCCGACTTATATAACAAATTCTGATCTAATCATCCGATATGAGTGAGCTATTTCGTCTTTGTTTAACCTGACTATATTCACCATCTCAAAGCCATTTTCCTAATAAGTAACTCCACTGGCTACTAGTAACAAAATGTTACCTTTTCAAAGCACTGTTTACTTCCGGTTGCCCACTTCAAATGCCGCCAACACGCCTCATACAATACTCACTAGATGTCGCAACAGTCATACAGATTATTAGCCTCGATTATCCAAGCTCCGTGCTGTGGCGCCACCGTTTGTTGCACATATCCCACTGAGGCCAAACCATAGAGTTACATCATTAATCACCCCCTAATTTACTAACGGGTGTTCTATTTATGTCTATGGGCCAAACTCTCTTCTCAGCGTTCGACGTAGATTACGTAATTTGGAACAATTGTAGAAAACACACATAGCGTTGCTAACAATTGTACGTAACAACGAACTCCTATTGTTATGAGTTACGTAATCTACCTGAAACATCCAAATAGATTATGTTGTGGCGGACGACTTCTGACACCAATGTTGTGGCGGACGACTTCTGACACCAATGTTGTGGCGGACGACTTCTGACACCAATGTTGTGGCGGACGACTTCTGACACCAATGTTGTGGCGGACGACTTCTGACACCAATGTTGTGGCGGACGGCAACATACTACGTAAGAGTGGTTACTCACAATACGTTGTCGTCTTCCTAGTCTCGCGTACGACTTGCATGCATTGACTGCTACGACCCAATACGACGACACGTCAACGTTTCATCGTGGGTCTTTATTCACAGTAACAGCAATTGCTAACCTGCTCTGCAACCGTTATATGGCTTATATTAGGCTTATATACCCCAAGGGGGCGTTCTCGAGGCATTCCGAGAAGCAGCTAACCTACAGCTATTGTTATACATTACATTGCCGTGTGAAGGCCGTGGCCCACCACAATTCCTTCATAATATCCGATATAATTTTTTTAAATGTACAAACATCCACACGGGGCCCCGGTCATACATACATGGGAAACTAATGAATGCACACACGCACGCACGCACGCACGCACGCACGCACGCACGCACGCACGCACGCACGCACGCACGCACGCACGCACGCACGCACGCACGCACCCACGCGCACGCATTAACTAGCCTATCATATCCCTTACTCCAGATGCTATTACCACTTATATTCTTCCCCTCCCCCAGTACTATTCGACTTTGGAACTCCCTCAACACATTTTTAGTCTAAACAGTCTGGTTGCATTTAAGAGTAACATTTAGACACTTCTTTATCCAAGACTTTGGATGCCCAAAAACATTTGAACTGTATATGTTAAAGTTATTATTGTTGTGTTCGCCTATGGGTTTGTCTGTACCCTCAGCATGCTGAACAAAGGCAGAATTTTGGAGGAAGAAAAAACTGGACGTAAATGCGATGTATACGTAGTCAGGCGCCAGGCGGGTCGATAGTGAAATGGTCACGTGAGTGCACTCGAATGACGTAACAGACGTTACTAGTTAAACTCACCAAGTCGATGGCCGCCAGTCGTAAACGACTGCTCAAGTTCAACGCGACGAAAAGCTGCGAAAACACGCCAAAGATGGATAGACGAGCGTACATACAATGCATAGGGTACTATGGGGCAGGATGAGACATAGTTTTATTTTGAATTCACATTTCTCTGTTAGCAAGAACAAGGATTGTATCTCATATAGTGCGGATTTAAAGAGATAATTAATTTTGTTGATTCATGAAAACCGTCCAACTGTTTATATGTCTACATTTTCACAATTAAATATATAATCATCGCTCGATCTCTGCTTCCGAACTTTCATACTCGAAAAAAACAACGACGAAATAATATCTATGTAATGTGTTAAGTAATAACCAAGTAATAATCACAGGTTAAGTAATTTTTTGCTTGGGTTGTAGCTGGAAAGCCTAAACATGGCCCAATCTTTGATTCCATGAAACTCTCTAGAACCAGATTTAAATGTGGGCTTCGGTTTTTAAAGCAACATAAACATCAATAGATCAGCAACTCTCTAGCCACTAAACTACAAGAGGGTAGACCTGATAGGTTTTGGATCGTATAATAACTGCAAAGTACTCTTGCCAAATAATATTAATGGGGTTACTGGTGCTGACAATATCATTGAACTATGGATGGGTCACTTTGGTCAATTGTTTAATTGTATACATGATAACGACATCACATCCTTACATTATGACGTCACATATACTAATGATATATTTGTTACTGTTGGTGAGATTATTGGGATTTTAGATAAAAAATAAACCATGTGGCCTACCAGATTCTATGCTATCAGTTGTGTTTGTACCTGTTATCAAAGATAAATGTGGTAAAATCAATGATAGTGATAACTACAGACGGATTGCATTAGCCAGTGTGATGTCGAAAATAGTGAAAAAGTCATACTTGGTCGTATGTCATCCTTTCTTATCACTAGCAGTAACCAGTTTGGTTTCAAGAGTAAGGTTAGTACTGTTATGTGACACATTATGTATGTATGGGGGGCAGCCGTGGCCTAGTGGTTAAGGTGTTGGACTCTAAATTCGAGGGTTGTGAGTTCAAGACCCACACTGGGCACGGTTCGTTTTCGAAGCTTAGGCAATTTCGTTTACCCTACTTTGCCTCAGTCTACTCAGCTGCAAATGAGTACAAACACTGTTTGGAAGGTACCTGCGATGGACTAGTGTCCCGTCCAGGAGAGTCAGTATAACTGCACTCTAAGTTGCTTCGCACTACAGAAACCAGGTTTAAGCACTGGCCATATAAGCCTTCATGGCTTCCTAAGGCGTAATGCCTGGGGGATGACTTTACCTTACCTTATGTATGTATGTATACATGCATGCATGCATGCATGCATGCATGCATACATACATACATACCTACCTACCTACCTACATACCTACATACATACATACCTACCTACCTACCTACCTACCTACATACATACATACATACATACATAATGTAATGTCGTTAGTTAGTAAGAGAGGTCTGTACCCATTAGTACAACTGCACAAGTAGTGATGACGTACGTAGTTTGGGGGTCTTGTGTTTCCAGCCGTAGATGTCAGCATGGCAACATGTCAGCGCTGTGTCGAATTCATAATTAAAGAGTTGTTTTCACTAACAGGTGACTCTTGAATTCATTATACATATATACGTATATACGTATATACGTATATACGTACATACGTACATGCGTACATGCGTACATACATATATACAGTCGAACCTCGGTATTGGACTACCTCAATGGTAGGGTCACCTCGCAATTACGGCCACGTTGGGTCAGTCCCAAGTAATTTCCATAGTAAAGAATAGGCCATTAGTCCCACTAATAAGGTCACCTCGCTATTCGGGAATACGGCCAGTAACTTAGTGCAAAACTGAAATATTACCCACAAATGAACCCCGCAATCACGGTCAGTCACGGCCCAGCAGCTACGATCCGTCAGATTCAAAGTCGCCGCCAACAATGTCAATAGCAATTAGAAGCCACGATCTTGGGGTGTTTACGCAGAGGCCAGTAAACTTTGGAAAATAATGAAAGTAGCAAGACCCTCAATCATCTTAAGTATGTAACACTTTGAACTAAAATTCTTAACGAATGAGTAGAAGAGCTCTATTGGAGTAAATTAACGTAAAAAACGTTGTACACTAACGGAAAATGAGCCAATAAAGGAAGACTATGCAGTATGATTTACGAATTGATTATTACCGGTGTATGCCAAATGAAAACAAAAGTGAAAAGACGTGTCAGGAACGAGTTGAGTTTACACAAAATTTATCAGAGATAGCAATGGCAGAAGCCATGGACAGTTGGCTGAACGATTCGATATCGGCCGATCCAAAATGGGGACAATTTTGAAAAACGATTTATTCGATAATAAAGATGGAACCGGCCAGTATAACCAACGAACTATCAACTCGTCCACTAAAGGCAACACCGATCATTTCGATAGCAGTAACTGGTCTAAGCCACGGACATGGGCGTCCGCGGGGGGAGGGCAAGGGGGTGTATATTTGTGAACTAACTCAAAATATATGTTAACTTTACATATATATATATATATATATATATATATATATATATATATATATATATATATATATATATATATATATATATATATATATATATATATATATATATATATATATACTGGCTATCTCTATAATGCTGCTATAGCTACACAGACAGGATACACAATACAGTTCCTAATTATACAGTGAACGGGTATCAATTCAAAATTCAATCGTTTGTCAATGCAGTCAGGATCTAAGTCACTTAGCGTCACGGCACGTCACGTGGCTCGATCGTCGCGTGTCGGGGCTAGTCATCGTCGCGGCCGAATAGTGTTAAACCGGAAATGTCACTCTTGAGTCGCTCGAGGTCGTCATCAGTGTCTACGGTCCTCACTCGAACAGGGCCGGACCGGAAGTCGCCTTACTCTCGGTCAAACGTCAGACCGGATGTCGAGGACGTCAGGATGTCGCTCGAGAGTCGAGGTTGTCATCAGGGTCCAGGCTCCTTACTCGACTCTACGTCTCCGCCACCTCGCCTCGTCTTCGTGGTCTCGTCGCGTTATCAAATCCCACCTCTGGCACCATTTGTGGTAGGTCGTCTCGGTGGGTCGTCTATCAGTTGATAGTCATACACATCAAAAATGCAGCACTTGCTCCAACTGAGCTAGGTGGCTGTCGAAAATCGGCTTTTTCGTTACCCCAGGACGAGGCTGATACGTCAGCTGTTCAAAATACTAATTAGCTGGTGGTGACGCCTATCGATTAACATGGTGTCACCCTGCTACATCCTCCCCAACTAAATCTTAACCGTCCCGGTTACTACATAAAAAAAGAACATCCCGCTGGAACTCTAGGGTTCTCCCAAATTCCTGCGTATCAAAAGTCCCTCTAAAAATTCCTCCTGGGTCCTCCCCAACTAACTCTTAACCGTCCCGGTTAATGCTTCCCGAAAAAACCACAATACTGCGAGCCATCGCTACAAACAAACTAGTCATGATGGGGGTCAATTGGTCCCCCACACACGGTTCAGGAATGACGTTGCATCACCGCGGGGCCGGTGTAGGTACTTGCGTGTCGACTTCTTCGAAGCGTACCACCTTCTTCCGCATCCTGCCCGATCTCCTAGGTGCGGGTACTGGTATCGATACCGGTATCACGGTAGGCTCATCGTGAATCTCCTCTCCCGTCAAAACCTCCTCAGAAATCGGCTGGACCACTGAAGCTGGAGCTATCGTCGGACGAACCACTGGAACGATCGCGACAAGGTAATCCTCCTCCTCCTCCTCTTCTTCAGAGCTCTCATCAGAGCGTTCGTCGTCTTTGACCTCTGGAGTGACTGCCACTGGAGTCGGAACAATCGCTCCTGGACCCGCTGGCTGGATGTTCTTCCTGCAGACTGTCTGAGGTCGGCCGAACCCGTCTGCCCTCTCGATGTGGTAAGGTCCACCAGGCTCCGCGGGTATCCGTACTACCTTGTACACCTCCGGGCTCCATGCATCCTGCATTTTGTTGCGTCCTGGTAGTCTGTTGCGTTGGTAAACCCTGCAACCAAGTGTCAGCGGCTCACTCATCTTCAATCTCTCGTGAAGCAGGTTACGACTTCCTGCTGCAGCGCCGAGTCGTTCGTTTGCGTGAGAATACGCGTCTTGCAGTCTCTTCTGATGTGTGGCAAGCCATCCGTCGATCGAGCTGTCACAATCGTCCTCCCTCAACTCCTGCCCTAGGAATGCGTCTATCGGCAGCCAGGGATCGCGCCCAAACAACAAGTAGTGTGGCGAGTATCCCGTCGACGCATGTGGCGTCGCATTGTAGGCGTTGCAAAGCTCGGGCAGATGCTCTGTCCATCTTCGCTTCTGTGCCGGCGGAAGGGTCCTTAACAAGTCGTGTAAAGTCCGGTTAAACCTTTCACACTGCCCGTTCCCCTCTGGATGGTATGCCGTAGTCCTTGACTTCTCGATGCCGTACAGCTTGCACAGCTCTCCAATAGTCGCACTCTCGAAATTCCGGCCTCTGTCAGAATGGATCCTCTGTGGAACTCCGTAACGCTGAAACCACTCTCTCACCAATAGTCGCGCCGTCGTGTTCGCCTTCTGGTCACGTGCTGGTACAGCCCAAGCGAATTTGGTGAACACGTCTGTCAGTACCAGAACACTCTCACGTCCATCTGCTGCCTTCTCCAACTGTGTGTAATCCACCGCCAAGACCTCTAAGGGACGCGATGCTAGAAGGTGTCCCATCGGCGCGCGTGTCTTCTGTCGCGGCATCTTCGCTAGTGTGCACCTCGCACAGTTCTTCACGTAGTCATCAATCTCTCTGTGCATACCTGGCCAGTAACAACGGTGCCACGCCAGGCTGCTCGTCCTATCACCACCCTGGTGACCCATCTTGTCGTGCACCGCTTCTAGAAGTCGGTGCTTCAGCACACTCGGTAGAACTAGCTGCTTAACCTCTCCACCCTGTGGATCTCTCACCTTGCGGTACAAAACCCCATTCTCTTCCCTCATCTTGTGCCACTGTCTCAGCAGTTGTGTCACACCCTTCTGTGCACACTTCTTCGGCTT
Organism: Lamellibrachia columna; assembly: GCA_963662155.1. Lineage (NCBI taxonomy): Eukaryota > Metazoa > Annelida > Polychaeta > Sabellida > Siboglinidae > Lamellibrachia > Lamellibrachia columna. The sequence continues at coordinate 59,079,241 of OY759266.1, forward strand.
CTCGCCGACCCTCCAGTACATCAGGAACCTGCTGATGTCTGGGTCTTTCCTCTGCAACTCTGCAAGTTCTTCAGGTGACAACGCTGGGAAGGCAGGTGACTGGGTTGACTGTACCTCTATCTCCTTTAATTCAACCTGGAATTCTTGTCGTACTCTGTCATTCTTCTCTATCTGTTGGCGTAGTTCTCGCGGGAGTAGCGTGCACGATGCATATGTTGCGCATATCTGCTGCACGTCGTCTTCCTCGTCGAAGTCGGTTGCCCCGGGCTCGTAGTCGAGTTGCTGTCGACTCAAGGCATCTGCGTTTCCGTTTGAACGTCCAGCTCGATATTCGATCGTGAAGTTGAATGAGGCCAGCTCAGCTGCCCATCGTTGCTCGATGGCTCCCAACTTGGCGGTCTTCAGGTACTTCAACGGGTTGTTGTCAGTGTAGATGACGAACTCTGCGCCGTAAAGGTCGGCACGGAACTTCGTGGTGACCGCCCACTTAAGTGCTAGCATCTCTAGCTTCATCGAGCTATACTGGCGTTCGGGTGGTCGCAACCTGCGACTCGCGTACGCGATGACGACACGACGTCCTTCCTGTTCTTGAGACAGGACAGCGCCGAGACCCAGGTGGCTGGCGTCCGTCTCCACTATGAATGGTCGTTGGTACTGGGCATACCCGAGAACTGGAGCTGAGCAGAGCGCGTTCTTCAAAACCTTGAAAGCTCCGTCACACTCTGGACTCCAACTGTCCTTGAAGGCTCCTCTCAACCGTCCCTTCTCCTTCATTTCCTTGTTGACACTGGTCACTAGATCGTGTAGCGGCGCTGCAATCATACTGAACCCTTGCACATACTTACGGTAGTAGGACGCGAATCCTACAAAGGAGCGAAGCTGTTTCACTGTGTTCGGCACGGCCCAGTCTTTCACAGCATCAATCTTTGCCGGATCTGTGGCAATGCCGTCGGCCGACACATGGTGTCCTAGGTATAGCACCTCCCGCTGTAAGAAGTGACACTTGCTTGTCTTCAGCTTCAGTCCAATCCTCTGCAGTCGCTGTAGCACTTGCTCCAACTGAGCTAGGTGGCTGTCGAACGTCTTGGAGAAGATGATAACGTCATCAAGGTAACAGAGTACCGTCTGGTAACACAGATCTCCAAAGCACCTCTGCATCAACCTCTGGAAGGTCGCGGGACTGTTACAGAGCCCGAACGGCATACGGTTGAATTCGTACAGCCCCATAGGTGTGGTGAAGGCCGTCTTCTCTCGGTCGTCCTCCGACATCGCGATCTGGTGGTATCCTGAAGCCAGATCCAATGTGGTAAACCAGTTTGCGCCGCTCATGGCGTCAAAACTCTCGTCAATGCGCGGCAGCGGAAATGCGTCTCGGTGGGTCTTCGCATTGAGCAGCCGATAGTCCACGCACATGCGCAGCGAATCGTCTTTCTTCCTGACCAGGACGATCGGCGAAGCCCATGCCGAATGGCTCTCTCTGATAACACCTCTGTTCAGAAGATCCTTGATGTGCTCTTTCACCTCTTGATACTGTGTAGGCGGAATCCTTCTGAAAGGTTGTCGTACGGGTACCTCAGTCGTGGTCCTTATCGTGTGCGTGGCTAAGTCTGTATAGCCAAGGTCGTCATCATCTCGGGCGAATGCTCGTTCGTTCCGCGAGATGAGATCTCTCAGTTGAGCAACCTGCTCCGCGGTGACGTGTGGCCCGACATCGAGTGTACTGGTTAGTACCTCACGCGTGTCGACTACACCTGGCGGTCGGTCCTCAGTCCTGCTCACGTACTCCTCAGACACTCTGACTCGCTTAAAACATATTCTGTCCTCTTCACTGACGTGCGCGATGGTCTGATAGATACCTATTCGCATCCTCGGCTTCAGCCACACGTCTTCTCTGCTGGTGTTGACTACCTGCACAGGTGCAGCACCCTGGTGTACTCTAGTTAAAGTACTACACAATGACACCTCCACCGGAAGTGCCCCCACAATGGGTTCTACAACGACCCATGTCGCATCAGCCTGTCTCTGCAAACCGGAAACCATCAACGTGGCACAAGACTGCGCTGGGATTCGCACTGCGCTCCACCCTGCCACACGAGTAAATCCTCTCCGGTCCCGTTGCTTCGCGTCTATGACCGACGCCATCACCGATTCTGCTCTGTAACTACCTGTGTTCAGGGATCGTTTCCATAGAGCAAGGTCAAGCTCTCCCATGACATTCATTCCCAGAATGCCAGGACACCTCTTCTTATGCGCGCACTGATCTGTATCAGGGGAATCGCAGACAACCAGGATACCTCTGCCAGGTATGGTCTGACCCATGGTCGTCACGTCCAACTCGACGTACCCAACATACGGTATATCTAAACCGTTTGCAGCGGTGAGCTTCAACCAACTGCAAGACGCCAGCTCTCGGTCGTTTCGAGCAATGTACTTACGAAAGAAAGACTCAGTGATAGTACTTACTTGGGAACCTGTGTCAAGTAAGCAATTGACCTCCACACCTCCCATCAAGACAGTTGCCGTAGGGCAAGTACCAACGGTCGCGTCAGTTGGCGCGGTAGCGTGTGAGCCTGTACGCACTAGCTCGTCTACCCGACTCTTGGTAACGAGCGGCGTCAGTTTAAAGGATGTGTGTTCTCTCTAACATTGTCTGGGTGCTCTCGTCTGTGTGCCGTAGGGGCCGTCGTCTGCACACCCGGTGGACAAGCCTCCGTCTGGCCCCGGCGTGGTCCAGTGCTCGCCTCATTGCGACACTGCCTGCCCAGGTGGCCAACTCCACCACAACGGTAACAAATTGGCTGCCCGTCTGGTGTGTACTGCATCGAGGGTCCCTGAAATGCGCGTCGCTCCTGAAATGGCCGTCGTGTCTGCAAGTTCTGCGGCGCAGATGCGGGTCGCTGGTCCGACCAGGGCCTCTGTGGAGTGTTGGACCGTCGTCCACCCGTCCTACCTGTCGCAACACCTTCCATCCTCTCCACACGCTCAGTCAGCGCCTCGATGACGTGCTGCTGTTTCTCTAACTCTGAGAGCACTCGTTGCAGATCTGTAACGTTACCTGCTTCCCCTGCGTCGGCGACCAGCTCAAATGCACCAGCAGTCTGTCGTCGACTGGATTGCGGCGGCCTCTCTTCCTCTTCGGACCACTGAATAGCCTCTTCCCTCAGTTCCACGAAGCTCATATGTGGTCGCAGCCGGTGCTGTTGCTTCACCTCGCGTCGTAGTACGCGGTCTTTCAGGCCCTCTGCGAAGTGTTCGGCGATCACACGGTCAGGCTGGTTGACGGCATGTCCGTCCTTGCGCAAAAGCGCTTCCATCAGTTGCTGCAGAGCACCTGCAAAACTACGGATCCCCTCCCCGTCAGCCTGTTTACGAAGATAGAAGAGTTCCTGCAACTGCGATACCGACCTCTTCTCGCCAAACACTTCCAGCAGAATCCGCCTGATACACGTCGCGGTACGCACCTCCTCCACAGGCCGGAACCGGATCTCCTGTCTGGCATCACCTTCGAGGTGTGACGTCATGAAGTCACACTGCTCCTCATCAGACATCGCTCGTGCCCTAAATAGACTCTCGACATCTGCAAGAAAATCCTGCACTGTCACCTCACCACGTCCACTGAAAGGTTTCACCTTCCGCTCGCGCGGTACGTACGCAACGCGTGGACGGTCATTGGTTGCAAGCCGCAGCTGTAACAGCTCCTCTCGCAGTGTGACCAGTTGGTCCTGCAAGTCACCCTGAACCGTGTCGGGTGGCACAAATCCAGTGGCCCCGTCAATACTCATGTCTGCTTGCTAGTTGCGACTGCCCTACTAAGTATTAACCCAGATGTATACCAAATTCCCAGTACGGAACAAAAGTTATATACCCGTTATACCCATGAATAGCATTCGTATCTACAGGACTACTCTGCACCCTCACAACTACAGATACATCTTACTCAGAAAACATGCCTAACTAACACGCAAATGTCAAAAAGTCCCTCTAAAAAAAATTTCTGATACTGGCTATCTCTATAATGCTGCTATAGCTACACAGACAGGATACACAATACAGTTCCTAATTATACAGTGAACGGGTATCAATTCAAAATTCAATCGTTTGTCAATGCAGTCAGGATCTAAGTCACTTAGCGTCACGGCACGTCACGTGGCTCGATCGTCGCGTGTCGGGGCTAGTCATCGTCGCGGCCGAATAGTGTTAAACCGGAAATGTCACTCTTGAGTCGCTCGAGGTCGTCATCAGTGTCTACGGTCCTCACTCGAACAGGGCCGGACCGGAAGTCGCCTTACTCTCGGTCAAACGTCAGACCGGATGTCGAGGACGTCAGGATGTCGCTCGAGGTTGTCATCAGGGTCCAGGCTCCTTACTCGACTCTACGTCTCCGCCACCTCGCCTCGTCTTCGTGGTCTCGTCGCGTTATCAAATCCCACCTCTGGCACCATTTGTGGTAGGTCGTCTCGGTGGGTCGTCTATCAGTTGATAGTCATACACATCAAAAATGCAGCACTTGCTCCAACTGAGCTAGGTGGCTGTCGAAAATCGGCTTTTTCGTTACCCCAGGACGAGGCTGATACGTCAGCTGTTCAAAATACTAATTAGCTGGTGGTGACGCCTATCGATTAACATGGTGTCACCCTGCTACATATATATATATATATATATATATATATATATATATATATATATATATATATATATATATATATATATATATATATATATATATATATATACGCTAGCCGCGCAGTGCCCGCTGATATATATATATATATATATATATATATATATATATATATATATATATATATATATATATATATATATATATATATATATCAGCGGGCACTGCGCGGCTAGCGTTGTGCCCATCAAACGTCTTTCTAACCTGTGCATGGCTCCTTGCTGGCGTCAAGTTAACAATGTCCTTTGCAGTGAGTGTAGATAGATTTCTGGGGGCAGGGTGGATTTAAAACCTATTTATTTGCAATATTGATGTGGAAGTACGACTATCTACGCGCCTGATCGCTATCACGGCAATTTCAATGGCACAATGCTCTCCTATCAACTTTTGGGTTGATTCCGGTGATTGTTCGGGAGACGAAACGCATTTGGCAACACAAAACAAGGTAGGTAATTCAAAACAAGATATAGGTAATATAGAACGAATTGAAGATTATGTCCAAAATGCGAAAGGCAGTGCTTTATCCCATCAGTGCGGACGAAGCATGTGATGTATCAAACACGGTTTGTGGGTGAAAAACAGAAGATCCGAGAGGAAGTTTTAGAATTTCTCCAGTTACTCCGGAGTTACATGCGCAGCCATCGCCGAGAAAGTCGAGCAGCTTGTAATGAAGTTTGGCTTGCGTTATATACTCATTTTGGTATTTAGAAGACGACGTACAAACAAGTTAGATGTTTATTCTTAGCACTCGACTCACAGACACACATTGTCTGCCGACTAGCTAGGAATGCCCCACTGCTTATTTCTTTTAAAGCATTATGCATACACTACAGCTTGGTCTTCTGAAAATGCATCTTCATCACCCACCACACCATCAATACTTGAAGGCAAGAATTTATTTCTGCCCTTTATCCGGCGCACCTCAGACCACAAGCCCCGGTTTCTATTTTCGCTAATTGCTTCAGCCATCTTGGTAGTACGAATTCTGTCATCCTCTCTCATAATATGTCTAACAGTCCTATGATACCGAGCTCTTGTTATACGTCTCTTCCGTAATGTCACCCTGGTGAGGCTTTCCCACAGCTCGCCACTGTCGATGCCAGAATATAGCCTCCTGCTTCAAGTGTTCAACTTCTTTAGACCACCCAGGAAGTTTCCTTCTGCCACTACCTGAATTAAGGTTGTTGTTAGGACAGGTGATAGGTATACATTCAGACGATTCTATACACATATTTAGTATGTCATTGTATATTCTAGATAATTCGTTATCGTGTTTTTTACACATTACATTCTTACACAGCAAAGCCTCTTCGTCGTATTGTAATATAGAGAGTTTATACTCAACATCACTACTGTGTTGGTTAATGAGTTCAATACTGGCTTTATGCCATGCTAGTTTGCGACAATAGTTCCTTTTGAACATGTGGTCTACATTTATATCCAACCTAACTGTAAGTGGTTCATGGTCAGAAAACAAGTTGTCTATAATAGCACATTCAAGTACCTTCTGTCCTAAATTTGCCGTGGTAATCATGTTGTAAAATAATGAGATTTGGTTGATATTTTATTATTATGATTAATCATATCCGGGGAAATTCGGATAACTAATCGTGCAGCCCTCTGGTGTTTTGCTGGGAAACTGGGCACCCTCTTTCTCAAGTTCTGGATCCGCCAGTAGCTCATTTTAAGGTTACCAAAATATGCAAATCTACGGCTTTGAAACCATCGTTTGGTTAATATACCTCATAAAATATCTGGTCTTTGAAAGACATCAACAAATGAAATTCAGGTAACTTGATTTTTGACAAGTTGACCACGTAGTAGGCGTCTCGTTGTTTTCTAGCCATGCCATTACCTTTCTTGTGAGTGTCAGCTATGTATTTACAAGTACCAGTGTCTGAGGCTGCCTTACCGGTGACTGCAGTTGTGGCGATCTACGCATAACTCCACGAGGACTGCTCAGCTTTTAATCGGTAAACTGCATCTCCCCGTGATTTGTCCTGGTATGTTCGAGTGAACTCTCCGCATACGTTTCACGGTAGACACAGTAGTTGCTAGGACAGTTCTTAAGTCTTTATTGGTTGTCTTATGATTGCTGGAAGACTACACTCAGCCCAGTCCTGCCAGGATCCAGAAGAAGAGCCTATTACACCAGGGACAGAGTGGGTTGCAGGAGGCGCCCGCTGGCCGTCGTGTCCGCAAGGATCGACGACTGCTTAATGGGCTTCAAACCGACGGTTTCTTTTGGGCTCTTACCCTTGGTGTATCAGAACATAATAGACAGGCCACAGAACACCAGACCACAAGACAGTGGTTGCTATAGCGGTTGTTGGATGGGGGGGGGGTATGGAGCAATCAAATAGCCTGCGAGTCTAGATTAGATTCAATTGCCGCTAAATGGCGTCACTAACTTTGACCCGACTAAGACGAATGGATAATGCTGCACGTTTGCATGAACAGGAATTGTAGCACTGCTCAGTGACCAGGCCAGCTATATTGGGAGATGTATTGGTGTTTCCGAGTTAGTTTTGCGTTGGTCCATTGTTTTGGAAGTCTAGGTATTATTTATATTGTGCGTGCGTACGTGCGTGCGTGCGTGCGTGCGTGCGTGCGTGCGTGCGTGCGTGCGTGATTTCTGTTTCCATCAACCCCATGACGGATACGCAAAAAAAATGTCCTTCCAGATTCGTGCTTAGAAAGATGTACGACCTTGACCGTTTAATCGTTTGGACGGAGCATACAACGTGACGTAGGCCTACTGCTGGCATAAACCTGTTGCAGTTGAGAAACGAGTTCGAAGGTTAGGATATGTCATACGACAAGGTTAGGATATGTCATACGACAAGCCGGTAGATCTTATTTGTGAAAGATACGCTGCGCATTCATGATTCGTGTGCCTTTTAAACACTTATTTAATTCAAATAAAGATGCCCACAATTATTGTTCAACATAGCATACTGAAGTAGGCATAATAAGGTGAACTGTAAGATAGATCGTACTTTGTGCATCAGTGATCACGACATAAACAATGTGCCGTATAGTTGTCGGACTCTCTATAAAATGTATAACAATAAGCATATTTTTATTACCATGAAATATCACAGATGTCGTCACCTATAAATTATACGAATGCCATGCTGTTAGATTATATTTGGCTTGAATTATACAAAAGGTATCATTAACATGAAATGTCCCAGATGCTGCGTGTGCTGCCTGACTAGAATTTAGCTGCTCTCATTGGATCCTCGGCGATCTCGTCGACCTAGGCTACACCCGAGGGTTGATGTCCGTTAGCTCCTTCATTAAACCCTCCGTCTTCTGGGCGTCAATATCCCTGTGCGACGACCGGTGTGTGACCTTCCACCACACCAGTCCGGAGACGCTCTGGACAGCGGTCAGCAAGATGAAGATGACGGCCACCGCGATGCCGGTTTGGTCAGTCCAGCCAGTGCTCGCAATCCAAGCGAACAGAGACAGTGACGTGACAGCGAGCACGGCCATCAGTGTCACCATGGCAACGACGTCCGACTTTGTGCCCATGTTCCAACGATATTACCCCAGCGGTGACGTTTATAATATCAGTGGATGTAACCAGTGAGCGTAACGCGGGCGAGTATCCGTTTTATCCGTTGTTCTGTCTCGTCTTTTTGACGTCGCGATTCCGATGTAGGCACTGAAACAGTGAAACCATAATTGTACCGTACCGTTAATAGAGCCTACCCGAAATAGCCCGTGGCGCTTCTGGTGCATATGGTAACACTGACATAGCGGTGAAATCGGGAGATATTTTCGACGGAAATACGACACTTTGAATTAAAGAGTCGGGACAATGAGAATTCCACAACGAGGCATATATTTAAAGAATTACTCTTTCAACAAAGAATACATCCCACCAACAATAACGCTCACTGATATTAAACAGAAATCACAACGCTAGCATCAGAACGCAAAAATTGGCTGATCTGGCGTTTGAATAACTTTGAATGCGATTGAGCACGCATTGGCATAGATATGCGATCGTTTCGCCTTTCAGCGCACGTAAAAATAATTACGCGAATCTTTTCGCCAGCCAAAATCAGCACAATGGCGTCAAGAAGTAGAAAAAGTATGCTCCAAATAGTTGATTAGTAGGTTTAATGTGCCTAATCAGCAGCATTTCCATAACTCAACCCGTGCGCGACGTCACGTGATGTTGCTGTTTTCATCATAAAATGTCATAATTTTATATTTATGCACGATTATTGTCAAGTAACTTTATTGGTATATGTATAATAATGATTATTTTTGTATACACTATAGTTACTTTTCTAGAATCCGGGTCCACCTCAATATCGTTGTTATAACATACAAAGTGTATAGTAACTTTGCACAATGCATGCCCAATGCATACTTAACTATGTACGTGTACATTATTAAATATGTTGTGCGTAAAACACATTTAGTCACCTTTTTTGAAGCTCGAGTTTGCATATTCCACCTGCATTGAGCGCTATATTGCCCCTTTTATTCGCCAGAAGGCGCCACTCAAAGTATTTTTAATAAACGAATTCGACCATCAAAAAGGTGATTAAATGCGTTTTTACGCACATTTAATAATTTACATTTCCCCTAGCCTACGCATAGTTATGTATGCATTGTGCGACGTAATATTTTGTATATTATAAAGCCCGGTGACACGGATTCTAGAAAAATGCCCACGAAAATGTGTTTTTATGTGTGTATATTGGATTATTGCATTTTAATAATGTTCCAAATATCCCAGGGCCAAACGAGTTTTGGGCCCAGTGGAACTACGCCCCTACTGGTACTGCCAGCACTACCGCAGTACCGGGGCGTTTGACTTGTCTGTGTCTGTGTCCTAATTGCCCAATTGGTCATGTTATTCAAATGATGTCAGCTAGTCACGGATTTTAAAATGTAATCTTAACTGACGACCCTTGTTCTACACAATGATAAAAAATCGTATTGTGATAAGCTCATATCTTCTAAAACATCAACATAAGCATAATTCATAAACACATGCATTTGATTTGTCTTGTCACGACACAAGACTTGTTAGTCGTTACTTGTCTCTCTTGATTTGACGGAACGTCCTGTCGATATTCAACTCCTTCGCCATCTGGCAATGAACAATACGACATTACGGGTACCGTCGATTAAACTTGCAAATTCAAGTGTTACACGTATTGTTTGTTGTGTTCATACGACCGTATAGAAAGAACAATACTCATGACAATTTAGAACAACGAACACTACATACAACTCGCCTGCTACCGCCAAACGCCAGGTTTAAATGGTAAAACACGTCAGCGAGATGACATTGTATCGCCGTACCCATTAAACCTAATGCACTGCGGATTTCAAAATCGTTGTAATCCGTGAACAATGTGGCCTAATTATGATTAAAGTGGCGTTGACAACGTGAAATGTGATATTGATTGGAAATAGCAGGCAAGGAAATTTGTATCACTAGGTTTTATCATATTTAACATTCATAAACAGATAACGATACACTTACGAGGGGGTAACGAGGGGGTAGCAGGAAGCGGGGCGATGGTCCTAACGACCTAAGCAATGTTGTGAGGTGTGAGATGTGAAGTTGGCCTTAAATTATTATTATTATTATATCGGAATTTATATAGCGCCCGAATCCAATTAAGATCAAATGTTCTCAGGCGCTTTACATTAAAAACAGGTGGGAGATGGGTTTGGTGGGAGATTGGCAAAGACAGGTGGGAGTTAGATGGGAGGTGGAGACTACTGTCACATACCTTCAATCATATTTGATTAAAGTATGGTTAATTAAAACCCGTTTTGGACATTCAATATGTTAGAATAGATAACCTTTATACTATGGAACATTATTTTACAATAACAGCTATCAGACTGTGCATCTTTAACAGAGCGTCAGTTAATGGTTTGAGCAACATTTTCCATAAAGCTTACGCCCCCCACCCCCCCACTCGTCAACCATCACCCGACTGCCCCTTCTTTAGTCGTGTTGAGACTTGATCCGGTGTAACGTTATTTCCGCCCCCTGACTGACAGCGCCATTGTGTTACGAGTGCGATTTCTGAAGTACCACTACAACACGCCTAACACATAACGTTATCACAACGTTATGGACACTTTTAAAAACGTTACTATAACATTTTGAAATAATGTTATGAAATGTATTTAACATGTTATAACAACTTTTTAAACTATCGTTACGATAATGTTAAAATCTCGATAAGGTTGCGTTAATAAAACATACTATAAAACGTTTTCATAACAATGCCATAACGTTCTTGTAACGTTCGTATAACGTGTTTGTGTAAGCTGGGTTTGTGTTATTCTATAACGTTTTAAAAACAATATGAACACGTTTTCAAAACATTACTATAACGTTTTGAAATAAATTTATGAAAATGTATTTAACATGTTATAACAACGTTTTATAATGACATTATGATAACGTTAAAAACTCGGCAAGATAATGTTAATAAAACGTTATAACAACGTTTTCAAAAAGATTTCATAGCGTTCTTATAACGTTCGTATAACGTTTTTTTTTTACCTGGGAAGAGCCTGTGTAATTGATACATTCCTTTTGTGGATGTCCTCCACGGTTCAAAGAAACAACACCAGTAAACGTAGCTGCACACGTTTCAACAGAACATTTCAAAATGACATGTTGTGACTTTTAAAGTATGCTATTACTGACATGGGTGGTGTGAAATTACACACATAATCAAGACTTGGTAGAGGATATATTGTGTCTGCTTTGTTCGGCAGCAAGGTGCGCAGACAAGGTCGTGTTGCTCTTATCTGTCATCTGACAGCGTTTATCTAATAAGTGCAGACCGAAATTCGGACTGGTGATAAGAATAATTAGACCTAGTGGCAGATTTCGAGTCGCTCTCAGGTGTCAGAAAGCCTGAGAAAGACATTACTCGTATAAAACGAGTTTATCGGTAAACAACACGACAATGATCGGGAAAATGATTACAGGAGACCGGGGATAGTGGAAACACAGGGTTTGTTCAAGCACTGCATAAAACTCTGAATCAAATGAATGGAACAGTATAGTTGTCCGGTCTAGTGACTACTGCTTACTTACATTACGCTCTGTCTGTTTGGCATTTACAAAAAGAGAATATAAAAAGACTAGACAGGTGTATTATTTTTGTGAGGACTTAGTAAACCTATGGGCATTTGGAGAATTCCTAGTAACTCTGGTCTCATATGTATATGGGGTTATATAGGGTTAGTTGAAACACGTGACGGGTGGTGTTCATTAATGTCGTCATATCTCATATCTTCTTAAATATACAAATTCGTTTAGTATATTCGAATATGGTATAGATGTGTGCGCTGTCAAAGCGTGTGTAATTTGTTGTGATAAATAAATAAATGTTGAAAATTTTTCTCAACTAACCCGGTCCATGTTCGTTCTGTTTAAATATCTTCTTTGGAGAGGATTTTGGTTAATTGTAACATTTTCATTGTGTACTCTCGAACCACCCCCACCCCCCTCAAAACCCTGAACACGGGTCTGCCTACATATCATAATGTAGTGGAAATAAAACCTATATCCATGCTAACCAACTATTAACAATAATTATGTGTTTAACATTGTGAACATTAAACCAACACAGTACAGCCAACTCCGTGGCACGATCCTCTTTCTTCAAATGCAGAATGCCTTGACGTAATGTAATAGGCCTGTTGTGACATAACAAATAAGAAATACAATTCCGTGCAAATAACGACAATGATGGTAGAAAATAAAAATACACGATTGCGTAAATTGACATAGAAGGTGGCATTATGTTATATTTATAAAACAGGAAAACGCCTTTCCATGGTCAAACATGTGACACTATCGTCACGGGTCATGTACGATGACACCGTCGTCACCTCGCGTCATGTCAGTCATGCACGATGACACCGTCGTCACCTCGCGTCATGTCATAGTCATGTACGATGACACCGTAGCAGAGACACGGTTGGTAGATAGCAATAGCATAAAGGAAACAGTTCTTTGTTGTCCCAGAAAGTCGCGAGATGGTCCAACTGAATTTTTAATTAAACATTTGACTTGGTTGACAACGTCATCGTGTATACACCGCATGCAAACCTGTTTGCATGCACGCACGTACTTTCGTACATATATATATATATATATATATATATATATATATATATATATATATATATATATATATATATATATATATATATAGTACTCTTATTGCTATGTATCTATTGTAGCATGGTACAATATTGGGTGACTAAGCTTGCCCCCCCCCCGTCCTAGATACGCCAAAGCCGGCCTTACGTTCATTTTGCGAAACTTCACAACTGAACGTTGACATAATATTGACCACGTGGGTGCAAGTATAATCTAGACTACGTACCCCCTTTGCCGCGCGTGGTCGCTCCACAAATACAATCAACAAACCAAAGACCGACTGGCGTACACAGAATGACAGCGTGTCTTAGCAGCCCTGGCTATCAGTGCGCAGTCCGAGTACTCGACAGTCGGGCAGCGAGTGCATGCATGCGTACAATAATTCAAAATCAATAATACAGTTAATACTATAACGATCGAGCCATGTTGCATATTGCCAGAAACCGTGTACGTTGGACATTGGACGCGATACATCAAATCAATTATATCTAGCCAATAATCCTTTTGGCCATAACACTACAATGGTGTGCTTAATCAAAATAAACCAGTAATATAAACAGACCGTACGTAAATCGAGGGGTCGCTGCGTGATACCTCAGTCAGTCTCAGTGGTCAACTTGGCAGTGGCGGAGACAAGCCCGGGCAGCGGAGGGCACAGATCGCTACTGGCGTCGGACTACCCGCTGCAGTTAACGTAGTCGGCTGGTGGATGAGGGACGGCGACAGCTGTAGCTGTCACGTTATCACGCGACTGGCTGTGGTCGCCGGGACGCACGAGCTTTCTAAGGGGGCGGTGGTATGGCGCGTGAGCTGGAGGGCAGGAATCAAGATCTTGAACGCAGCCGCGCTAAGCAAACCACTACAAAAGACTCACGCTGGTATATGTACTCTTACTTTGAAACAAGAGCAGATAATCCAACTATGCCCGTACATGCACGTAGTCATAATTAAGTAATACTTTGTCTCTCTGCACAGCGCCACAGAAATGTGTAGCTAGGTCGTGGAGATGATATATCGTACATGGATGCCAGCTATGTATAGCCTATCTGTCCTAGAATATGTCACTGTGTCTAAAATATAGCCTTATACGCCAGCCAAGCTAGCTACTGAACATACCACTGGGCCTAAATCGCACAAAGCAAATTGTGTGGCACCCCTAAATTAGAGGGATTTTTTAACAAAGTGTAATATTTAGCATGCCGGCGGGGGGGTCCGGGGGTTCGAAAGAGCTAGGGATTTTTTTTAGATATTTAAATTGTTTAACTGTAGCATTTGTTCAGAAATCATCCCAGAAATCCCCGGTTGACTGTATACGCCCGAACCCCCCTTTTCAAAACATTGAGGACGGGCGTGTTTAGAGAATTGCATGGACTGTTATAATGAATCTTGATCGCGCGCGCGCGTGTGTATGTACAATTATTGTACATGTATGTGTAATAGTGTTACGCAGCTGTATCTAAATATGCCCACTTTCATAAACCTTACAAGTCAGGCGGCGGGCATAAAAACACCGCATTTATGCTGAAATAATTTTTTTTTAATATACGGTGGTTGGTCAATGTGGTGGCTCCGTCGAGTGACCATGACTGGCATTAATGGTCATCAGCCAATAGGTGGTGATATGTTTGGTAATACTGCGCAGCAGATCGATGTAACAACTTTAGTCTACACATAAGTCAGTCAAGCAATGAATATGGTTATAGGAATGTCGGTTCAGCTCACTGTGTACACATTTTCACCGTCATACTAAATAAGTCATCGTGTAGTAATCTTGGATTTGAATTAGAGTGTGAGAAAAGCACAGCTTGGGAAAAAAGAGAGAACAATCAGAGAGATACAGAGGGAGAGGACGCATGATTCGCAGAAAGTGGTTTTATTATTGTGCAACAAGAATTATTATTGGTGGTCATCATTATAGACACTGCGGGACAGCAGTTGCACTGAGTCTCGGCGGACTGTGAACAGGGTCGAATGTGCCCACAATAAAGATTGTTGAGCCACATCATTGGAGATTTCTTCCTTACCGAAGGGGGCCCAGATCAAAGAGGAGATAACGTCACGTGCGGCTCGTGACGTTATCACGCGTTAAATCTAACAAAATCCGGTTTATAGTCTGCGTACACGCATTAGTACATAGTCTCGTTTATCCGACTCTCGCTCGCATTCGTGAATTCGCCGAGAAGAGAGTCTGGTCGCAGAGGCGTGGTCTCGTAGTTACGCACTGTCACTATGTTCCCGTGAAGCGCCAGCAGCCAATCAACGTCATTATCGATATGCTACACTCAACATTTGTTTGCCTGATTTCACTCCTAGTTAATTCGAATTGCATCATAGGGGAAGGTGGGGCATGTCCACACAAGGTATTATATGTCATAACTAATTAACTGTTTATGTCAGAAAGTTAACATTTCGCCTTGTTACTCTGTATATTTAGTAATTTATTACTACCAATTATGAAACTATATATGGCATACATCGCGTATTTTAGGCCTTTTTTGCTACAGAGCAGAATGCGAACTGCAATGGTAAATGTCATGATGCAGAATATCATATAGCTTGTCAGGTATATCTCTAAGTATTAATTGGGGTCAAATGGGCGCATATAATAGCAATAACCAACTTTACTTTGTATAATACAAAGGCCTAAATTTGGTGGATGCGTGATATTGGTCTGTCTCAACTACAGCGTGATACTGGTCTGTCTCAACTACAGCGTGATATTGGTCTGTCTCAACTACAGCGTGATATTGGCCTGTCTCAACTACAGCGTGATATTGGTCTGTCTCAACTACAGCGTGATATTGGCCTGTCTCAACTACAGCATGATATTGGTCTGTCTCAACTACAGCGTGATATTGGTCTGTCTCAACTACAGCGTGATATTTGTCTGTCTCAACTACAGCGTGATACTGGTCTGTCTCAACTACAGCGTGATATTGGTCTGTCTCAACTACAGCGTGATACTGGTCTGTCTCAACTACAGCGTGATACTGGTCTGTCTCAACTACAGCGTGATATTGGTCTGTCTCAACTACAGCGTTATATTGGTCTGTCTCAACTACAGCGTGATATTGGTCTGTCTCAACTACAGCGTGATATTGGTATGTCTCAACTACAGCGTGATATTGGTCTGTCTCAACTACAGCGTGATACTGGTCTGTCTCAATACAGCGTGATATTGGTCTGTCTCAACTACGGCGCGATATTGGTCTGTCTCAACTACAGCGTGATATTGGTATGTCTCAACTACAGCGTGATATTGGTCTGTCTCAACTACAGCGTGATATTGGTCTGTCTCAACTACGGCGCACACGGAAAGCCATGAGACGAAGAAAACCAAAGGACACTGGATAAAAACAACATTATAAGTATTAAGTATATACTTCAAGATACATGAACACTTAGCCTACATAAACTATCACTTTATAAGTTTACTGTCTAACACATCCCACCTATTTTTAGTATTTCCAGTTAGGATATCAAACCACAATTATTCGGTAATTAAGGGCATGTATTTTGCCACCTCAAAACGCATTGTTACGATAAAAGGTAGACACTGAGAGGCCCCACTTGTCTGGCAATCAAACATTCTAGTTAATTAATCTATATCATGGAACAGTGCATGTTTTACACGTTCAGTGGTGCATAGGTAGGCCTATATTTTAAAACACTCAACTTGAAAAGGGTATCATATTGACAGTCTAAAATGTATTTAGGGAGGTTCAGAAATTCTCAAGGCTTGCATACTGGCAATGAGTACTCTTGGTTTGCTGTCACATCCCCTCCGTAACCAAACACGGGTTAGCTGATGAGTATCCACACAATATACGTCATGCAGTCAAGATATGTAAATTAACTTATTGCACTGGGGCATATCCGCATATGACAGGAGCATATATATATATATATATATATATATATATATATATATATATATATATATATATATATATATATCCGCACACTCCTATTCACATATGCCCCAACGACCGACGGGGAAGAGTGTCAATTTTACCACAAACGGTTTACGGCGGTAAAATTTATTTGTGCAACGACAGCACTAATAACAAACATTCTAAAATGCATAAACACACTAATATGAACATATTATTAAGAATGTGACTTACGACTTACGTATCAATATATGTATTATACATATCACGAGATTCTGCCAAAACACCATGTTAGTTTATAATTTCTTACCGACGCAAAGGAGTACAATTCGCGGGTTCAAATGCTCGATGTACGAGTTTGACGCTACCGTAGAACAGTTTTGAAACGAAATACTACGCGGCTTGGTCAATCACGGGGTATGCGGTCATGCCCCACCTAAGGCTACCTTACCCTCTTCTTAACTCATATTTATAAATTAGCCAAATGCTCGGATGACACCGTAATTAGCTAATTATGTATGCGACCAGAATATGAGTGCATAATATCCGTCACAATGAAAGTACGTGTGCGAAAACGGTGGCGCCACACCACGGAGCCTGGATAATCGAAGCTAATTAGTATAAGGCCGTAATCGACAGTGACGCCACCTGGTGAATGAATGGACATTTACGTATACATTGTTAATTTGGTTGAATAGTATTTCTACGATCTCAAATATTCACTATAAAATAAGTACGTTTCGTGATTTCTTTGTGTTTTATTCTGAGCAAGTCACAAAATAGTATAAACCCATTGTAGTTAAACCAATGCAAGCGTAGAGTGTCGAATTGCTATTAAGTTAATTAACTTTCATTCAAGTAAATGCCCTTGTAAATTTGGTAATGTATTGTATACCACGTGATGTCATCAAGACGTGACAATAGCTGGCCAGCAATCACATACATGCCAACCGTGAGTGGTGCACGCCTTTAAGACTGGTAAAAGCAATATGAAAGGCCCGCAAACGAACCCATATGACTGCGCAGAGCTAAAATATTTGTAAGAATCACTCTAGGGACATGTTTTTGAACTTATTATACACGGGCTGTATCCCACAGTACAAAACCATAAAGAATGTCCCCATCGCCAGTAAAACTGTCAAATTCGACAAATCCGTGGGTCAAGGGTAAATCATAAGAGTTTGCTCATACACAATTATTAGCCAGAGACTGAAATGGTTCAGGCAGGTGGCAATAAAAGGGAGGAAGGAGACTGTCATTAACTGGGCAGGGCTGTCTACGAAGTAAAGGCTGGTCATTCAAGCAGAAATTGTACGAAAGAAAACGCCACTGTACAATAAGGTGATAAGACAGTGGCATTTCATGGTTTCCACAAATATCTTTCCAGGGCAAATATTTAAAATTAATTGTCACATGCTTCATATATTTAAAAAAACGTTCGGGAAGTATTTTAAAGGATACCGTTTGAAAGTATTTGAAATATCAGATATTACTCATTCAAAAACAAATATACTTAGTTACAAATACCTGCATAATTAGCAGTGCATTAAGTAGATTTCAACATGACCCAACTAAATCTGACCACATTCTACAACAATTTGACTGTGACTACTTTACTTCATAACAAAGTTGGTGTCAACATGGTTACACGGGATAACAAAGATCATGGAGAAATCGTCATAGTTTTTCACAGCATTTAAATTTCATCACTGCTAGATTACATACAGGAGGCAATGTCCATCATGATAAGCCAACTTTCTAAATAAAACAGATTCCAGTCAATGGTCAGAACATAAATTTACATACAAGACGAGGACACAGAAAGTGTAAGAACAACAGTCACAGAAACAAGCTAAGTGCTCAACTAATTTCATTGCACACAAACAAAACTTACCGGTACATCATAAAGACAATTTACAGAAGCATTATTTCCCAGAGACTGAAAATGTTTTCCTTGTTTGACCGTGTCAACCCTTGAGAACATTCTTGAAATATATATTAACTCAGGCTTCTGTTGATAAACCTTTGCAACAAAACATTACACTACTTATAGCTATAACAACACAGCACAGTTCTTAATATTTCTTATAGCATAGTCAAACAAAATGCAAACAACACGTCTTGCTTATGAAAGCAACACTTGATGCAGTAGCTATTGAGACTTGGGGAGCCCAAGCCACAATACTTGATGCAGTAGTTACTGTGCTCGAGCAGCCCAAGTCACAACACTAATGTAGTAGCTAACATAACTCGAGCAACCCAAGCAACAACATTTGATTGACATAATATTATGTTGTACCTATGTGTTTGGCTCATACATTTTGTCACCACTTTGAGATTTACAATCCAGATTCCGTGGAAATCACAAATGGAAAAGAACCATTCTGATGGTGGACTGTTGTGTTGGACTTTACAACACATCGTATTTTTAAAGATTGCTCGGACAAAAACTTTATAAACTTATGTGCCCAAACAAATGTATTCAGTTTAGCAAATCAAACAGGACATTAAAACCTCAAAAGTAGCTAATAAATCTCTTTAACCAAGCAACATTTCTACCAAACGTAGACTTAAAATGTGGTCAAAAGGGATGAACATTCTCTTACAGAAATATAACTTCTGACCAGTCACTAGCAATGTGAAGCAGAACACTGAATTATAATAATCTACAGAGCACGGATACAAGGCTACATAAAAGTTGAGACATGACAGTAATTATACTATGGTAATAATCTTCTGAGGTTCGTTAGATACAATTTAACTGTAAGACATTCAACTGATGCACAGATAAATGCAAGCATCACTACAGTACATAGAAAACATAACTACACCAGAAACTAACTGGACATGGAAAATTAACACTTCGCATTTGGCTGCCGACCAAATAAACACCAGTAGTAACATCATAACAATGTGTTGTATACTATAGATGATTCACTGAATACGTATCCGCTTTATTTCACAAAATGACCAACTGAGAAGATGTCTCTAGCTGCTCTTGTTGTCGTGGTGGATCGGAGCGTCCCATGTCTCGTGCATGACGCCTTCAGCCGGATGTACAATCTTCACGTGAATCGCTGAATATTTCTCATTTTTGGGTGGTACTAGGCACTTCTTGAAGCCGACATCATCACCAGCCTTGGGGATGTAATCGCCATCAATGCTACAAACAAGTGACAACATTCATCAGTTCAGACACAGTCCAGCACGAGGTAATAATAACACTAAGGAGATTCTAACTAACTGGCTGACTGACTGACTAACTAACTGGCTGACTGACTAACTAACCTGACTCTAAGGCAAAGTAGCTTTTTCCTGTCCATTATAATGAATAATATGGGAATTAAATTAATATGATTAAAAGAAAGTGATTTTTAATTAAATAAAAATTTCCAGTCGTGTTAGCAGAAATGAAAAACAAAGACTTTAGGTACAGTACAGTGTAAATGCAACGTTTGTTGTAATGAATAGTTGCTATAAATCAAACTGCATTCTCCGGCATCTAGCATTTTATTATATCAAGTATTTATATAGGGTTTTGTATCCACAAATAAAGGGTTGTCATATTCACTGGGTTATAGAACCAATAGAATGAACAAGGTTTAAAAATAACCGAGGTGCTCTGACATAAACAAGAACCAGGTTTAAATGACATCATGGCAGCTTACAACAGTGGATGTTAATTGTCAGCAAGTTTATCCACCGATATCCATTTACATTCACTACGTTCAGTAAAAAATCAAATAAAGTGATCGGAAGAAGTAAATGACATACGAAAGTACACAGAAATGAATCCATGAAGCGTGTTTACTAATTAACAGTCATTCATGGAAATTTTTTTACAAGGACTTGGCAAAACAAGCCATGTGCTACTGCACTTTTTGCGCCTACACTGGAATATTGACCGTCACCTCAGTAGCACTATTTACTTACTCGGAAATATGTACAAATATAAGTTCATCGCCATCCTTCGGTAGAATAAATCCATGGCCCTTTTCCCGACAAAACGTCTTAACTTTGCCATAGAAACTTGGACCGGCAGCAGCTACCTCTGACCTGAATCACAGAACAAACGGTACACTGGCTAGACAGATATACACATGCTTTACTACTACTAGTAAAGAAATTAAAATATATACATTCAACTTTAAACTAAATAGTACAAATATATTGAAGGAAGCATAGCTACCACTTATAGTATCGAATATTAGCTCGACAGAGCTTTCAAGACCCTCTCGGTACCTTCGTCAGTGTCAGTCTGAACTGCCCTCTGGTGTCATGTGACAATTTTGGTGATTGTCACATGACAGTAGTTCCATGAAAATCGAGGGAACGTTGTAACTGACTGACGTGGATGAAGGGATCAAGAGGATCTTGAAAGCTCTATCGAAGTTGGAAGGTTAATTTTTAGGTCAACTATAACAAGTTGTATGGTGATTTTTTCCGGTGTATTTCACAATAGGACATAATGTGTCAATACTATATTAAGTAAAAATAGATACAATACATGTGCAATAGTATACTGAATACGTACTGTGAGTAAGTCCTAGTGCGTTTCGTTGGCAGTGGACTTGGAATAAGGAACTCTCGCCGCGGTGAACCAACGGGGGATGAATTCCCTGGATCTGCAGTTTCACTCATCCTGAATCTGTAAATAGATTACCAGTAGCCATGATTACTTGACAAATAACAAGTGAAATTGCATATCATATCTAGACGTGTCTGTGGTGAATTTTGCTTTTAAAATCTAACATCGATTGAGACATTTTGTACCAAAAATCCAAGGGGCATACTCAAGGCTACAAGCTACCACCAGCCCAGCAGCCAATGGCCAGTACTTTTGCAAGTTGCATCCGTCAGGTTGCCAGCCCATGTGGCTGGTGGCCTACAGTCCTCCAGTATCGTAATGTTGACTTTTTGCAGTTTCATCCATCATCTTTTTCTTCAGTAAATCTCATCCTGAATTCTGATACATCAACTGAACCGCTCCATTGATGACTGCTTCAGCGAGGCTTTCTGTCCCACCTCAGTGTACAGTGACACACATCATACAATGCGTACAGTGATACACATCATACAATGTGTAGAGTGATACACATCATACAATGTGTACAGCGATACACAGCATACAATGTGTACAGCAACACCATACAATGGTCAAATGCGCAGTAATCTGTTGAATGTGTAACATTTTGAGGGTAAAAAAAAAAAATGTCATCACTTTTTCCGACACTCGAATGTGTTGGACGTAACAGTGTTGTTTATCTAATATCCCTCACAAAGTAGTCGCCAGCACTTTGAGCTTCAGAAAAGGTGATGGAATGCAGTCTTTTTACACTCAAAATGTTAACTTAATGTTAACTCAATAATAATTTACTTGTTCAACAAGTTACTATGCGTTTGACCATTGTATGTGATGGCAGGCCTGGGGTCAATTACATTGTAATTGTAATAGTAAGAATTAATTTTTTTCAAGTAATAATAATAGTAATAGATGGAACGGAACACAAGTTAACAGTAATGTAATGCAATGTAATAGTAATTGAGCGATTACATTTCTATTACAATTTTTATTAATGCTGGCTTATTTTTTATGTACTTTTTTATTTCCTTGTTACTATTATCAAGTAGTATATGGACATAATGTATATTGCATGTATTCTTTTGTCTGAAATTAAAGATTGGTTGATTGATTGATATTGATCAATGATTAAAAAAATTGAAAAAAAAAATGTGCAAGAGATATTCTAAATCACTAGTTAACAATTATATCCTCGACTCATTCGATTGAGTGTTTTTTTTTAATTAAAATACCTAATTTGACTTATAATGATTTAACAACAACTACAACACCAGTTCTAAGTTAGTTTGTGACAATACATGTGGATTTTCACAGTACGACTGAACAATAATTTCACAAGATTTGCACATAGAATCAAAATAATTAGACCAAATCTATGTGACACAAGAAATGTAGATTTTCATCTAATAAAAAATGACTTACATCAATCTTTAATATTATCATGGGATCCACCCCAATAAACCTCAACATCTTCCACTATACCCCTCCCCAGATAGTATCAAGTGCAGTATAAAAGTCCACAAACTTGAAATGCAGTAGAACCTTTTCCATGATCAGTCACACTATGAATATACATCTACAGTCCCTCTAGTATTTCTTAATGCACATGCTGTAATGATAGATGATAGATGCTATAGATGCTAAATACTGGTCTAAAGTCACTTTCTGAAAATCTTCAAATTTCTGAGATTTCAAACATTTATGATGTGACATATTAGCATGTAATTAAGTGTTAGAAGAAACTGTGCATCAGGTTTCCACGTTGACGTCATTGCACAGCTTTTACCAAGAGAAACCATGTCCAAACACCATTAAGTATAATATACTCATGAAATACATGTTTCTTTCCTGAATATGCAGACACCAACTGTTTTGGTGACCGGACACAGTTTTGTGCGGTGGATGCAATGTGTGCCATGTCAGCTCAGTAGGGGGAACCAGGCATAAGTACTATCGACTAGATCTCGACCTGGCCAATATGTTTGGAAAGGTCATTTTCTAAGGGAAAGGGGGGCTTACTGTGGATGGCCTCTTTCGGGAACTGAGAGCAATCGCACCAACTGTCATTCTTGTCGACATCGGAACAAATGATCTAGATAATGGTTGTGTACCTGAATACCTGGCAGAGCGTATTTGTAGCATTTGCACACGAACTGCTTTCAATACCCTGTATGTTCCAGGTAGCATTATGCGAGATATTGACTTGCATACCAGTAGAAGGTGGCCAGTTTGAAGTCAGACCTGATTTTGATCACGCCCGCCAGATTGTTAAAAATACAATTTGTGTATTGATTGCAAAACAAATTTCTGGCATCATAAGAAATTGGTGAGCAGGAAAAATGTTGTGAAACGGTGTGCACAAGAGTGCAGTTGGCATGTCTAGGTACATCAGTAGCATAAGGTCAGCTGCTGTAGCTGCTGCTAAGCTATGTTAGCAGTAGATGTTGGTTGCTGTCCTAGTATTACTGCATGTGCAATGTATCTCAACAAAATGTTCTGTATCAAAATTTCTTCAAAGCTTGATATTTGGCATAAGATTACTTCAGTTACATCAACCCTGCTTAGATCATTGTTCATATGTCACTGGTGGATACCTTTGCTGCAACTGTTAGCACAACTTGAACTCCGTGTAATAGACCACCATTCTGGTCATAGTATTGTGCACTAGTAGGACTGTTGAGAGTTCCTTACACATCACCCCTGGTAGACCTATTCATTCCAACACCAACATGACTTCTCTGAGAAGCATTCAGCCATGCTGCAATTACTGCATGAAGACTACCCGAGCAACATGGAGTGAACGAAACTACCCAAGTTTCATAATAGCAGCAAGGATTTGAACCCAGGTTCTCTTGAAGTATTGTCTAATGTTCTAACAGTACGCCACTGCACCCCACAAACACTGTGAACATTGTTCTAACAGTACGCCACTGCACCCCACAAACACTGTGAACATTGTTCTAACAGTACGCCACTGCACCCCACAAACACTGTGAACATTGTTCTAACAGTACGCCACGGCACCCCACAAACACTGTGAACATTGTTCTAACAGTACGCCACGGCACCCCACAAACACTGTGAACATTGACACACTACACTGACATGGATTTATGAGACAGCGAACTATTGCTAAACTCAGCATGCAGTGTACTGTGAACAATCGCCATGCACTCAGCTCCCACAGGGAATAATGTAGAATCTTGCAGCTGTCAACCATTCGACACGAGAAATGTTGGGTTCAGCAGTGAAATATTGTGAAAAAATGTATAAACATTACTTCATTGCAGTACATTATTTTGAAACAGTGACTGAAATATAAATATTACTGTACTGAACCTGCGGTATACTGTAGATGCAGTACATTACAAAATCTCAGAATATATAATAAATTCTGCTAGATTTATGCAATGACATGGTTTTTTCCTCACAAAAAACATTTAGTACTCTATATGGAACACCAAGTATAGTATATATTTCTCCAACAATTATTTCACCATAGTCATGCACCATGCAAGAATATTTTGGTGTTTTTAATATATAATATCATTTGGCAGGGATACAAAGCCCAAGCTCTGCCAAAAAAGGCCCAAAATTATACAAATATCTACATAACCATGGAAAGTATGGCTTTTTATTGAAATGTGTTGGTCTGTTGGCATACTAATTAGCCATAGTTTACTTATTAATTGAGTTACTATTAATGGTAAATGACTGTGGTGTATATTTATGACCCTATTTAATGTGTTTTGATACCTTGAACAAATTATACAAATATCTTCATAATGATGGAAGTTTTGGCCCTATTTTAAAAGGTGTCGGCCTGTTGAGTTTCCACATTAATTAGCCAATATTGACTTGTTAATTGCATCATTTGAGTTATGAAATGAATGTGTGATGTATATTTATGACCCAGTTTAATGTGTTTGTAAACCATGAACAAATTATACAAATATCTTCATAATCATGGAAGTTATGGCCTTTTATCAAAATGTGTCGATCTGTTGACTTCACGCATTAATTAGTCAATATTAATTGCATTAACTGAGTTAATATTAATTATTATGTCTGTTTTTTAGCGCAAAACAATAAATCACATGCACTTCAATTACTGCTCTAGCCGAATAAAAAAGTTATGCCATTTTAATCATACATTTATTGAAAGAAAACACAAATTTTTTTATTTTGTCTGTATATGAGATACAAAAAAAATTCTTAATTTTTATGTAATTTAAATCAATTTGTAACATCATTGCCTTTGTTACGCGGTTAATATAAATATAATAATTTGACTATTCAGAAAATACAGGATGTTTATGTAAACATGTAGCCTAGCTTTGGGGCAGAAGTTCAATTGTGAGTAATGGGTATTTTGTATGAACCAAGCTATGGCATGGTCGAAAGTTGACGCTCTTCCCCGTGCCTACAAGTTTATTAATGAGTTGTCAACCGGTTTCCTCAAGATCTCACCCTCTCCTGACTCGTAAGCGGGCGGGGGAAAGTTTGGCAAGATGTAGGACAGCCACCAACACCGTACACATATAATAATTATGCGAAAATGCAAATGGGTTTTCATCAGGGAGGTTGTGTGGCGTCAGCCTGTTCATGCATGCATGAGTCAGTTTTGGATGATTTCGGTAGAATCAGATGTTCATGCATGCATACTTTGGTACTGGAAACTTCTGGGAAAGCGATTGACTTGCTTTAAAAAGGGACAGATTTGCGCACTCAGGGAGCGCTGCAGACTATTTCGCCAAAACACTATGTGTACATTCCACGAGGGAAGCTACGAAAATGCTCCTAACAATTTGTCCGCATAGACAAGCCAAGCTGGCTTGCACTAGCGATACGTTTGATTTCTAAATTAAAATTTTTTTATATTTCTACCAAAGAGGTTACCGATGGTACGTACGGTGTACTGATGTGGCGGGATGGCAATTTTATGTGATTGTGAAATGTACGTGAAGTGACTTGCTGTTGAATAAATCTATAATCGAGACGATACCTGGACAACTGGTGTTACAACTGATTTCATTCTAGACGTGAACGAATCTGGCGAGCTAATAGCGAATTTTGTGAGAATTGACTCTCGCGCACGCGCCCAAAAACGACGCGATAGGGATCGATCAATCTTTACAAATTGAGGTGGGCCCAGATTCTAAAAAGTGGGATTGGCATTGTCACTGTACTTGAAGTTGAATCAAGATTAAGAATTCTATAAAAGAGGTGAACATTGACCGGTAGTGAGTGTTGTTTTTTAGCGCAAAACATTAAATCACATGCGCTTCAATTACTGCTCTAGCCGTTTAACTGTTTCTTATTCAAAGACATTTAGTTACGCTGGCTATCCAGATTGATCTATCACATACACAAAATCCAGACCGAACAAATCTAGACCACCAAGCCAACGCCAGAACTGAAAACCGCCAGCCGCGTGATGCTTTTTTACACCTCGGTTTATACAATTTATTCGCCGTTGAAGTGTCTCTACTGCTGGTTAGTGTAGGTTTAACAGCATCTTAGTGTCTTCATAATGGAACGTACCTGTTCAGCAGAAAACAAGTTTATCATAAAACCCAACAATCCAAGAAGCAATTGAGGTCAGAATAGGTGTCAAATCAAAATAGTTTCCCCAAAGAATTTCAATTTTGACGAGAAGTGGTCACTGACACTGATAGGGAATCATTTTATTTTAAGCGAACAGCAAAACTATGTGACAATATAACAGACAACGGAGATATATCTAAGCCCTTTTATTGTGCATAATATAATTAATACAATAATAATTAAACGTAAAGTAAACACAATTGCAGCACGTATATAAATTTTGGTTACACCATGTCCGGACTCCGGATGGGTAGCAATCGTTTTATTAATCACGGAAGCTCTCCGCCTAGTTAGGATAAACTAGTAATGAATATATTCTGCCCAAGATGAGTGTATGTTCTGTCTAATAAATACTAATGCCTATTATATCATAAAGACATGGTTTTCGTCTTATAATTACATCTCAATGCAGTACAATGCCAATAAAATTGTGAATACTGTACTATCGAAGTTATTTTAATATATCGCAGAAAAATAAATAAATAAATACAGTTTATATACCACATATGCAGCTGTTATTTATGTGTTATGTTGGGTGTGAAATAAGGTTTTATTTTCCACAGAGTGACTATTATTATTTGTGTTATTGGTAATATATGAACAATTGTGGTAATAAGATATAGGCCCTACTAAATTTTTTCGGACTTCTAAAATAATATGTCTGCCACTTTTTGTGAATACTTTTGTATCTCAGTTTACGGTTCACACTAAGTAACACTAGACGAATGTGAATACAAATATACTGTAGAACTGTGATATAGTCATAGGGGTACCGGGTATATGGTACTCACATCTTTCTATATCACGTACATGTTGTGGGGCATAAGTTTTACTTTCACTCCCTCCGTTTCAAGCACACGATTAGCTACGACTACCTTATTTTGGCATACTATAATATATTCGTGACTATTTAGATAATTACATAATGTCATAGTACTGGGTTCGGCGTACAGTCGACTTTCTCATTGGAGGCCAGGTTAACGTTTTGTATGATTATAAGAAAACGTGACCATAACAAAATCTAAAACATTTTACCTGCCACTGTCATCATCCCATTCACATGCTGATCGAGGTTTGTCAAAAATCAGACATTTCTAGCTCTTGCAATATGTCTGTGTATGTGCGATACCCGTCAGTGTTTGCCAATATTGGCACGAATTACGGCGCACACGTGTCTAGTGGCCATGCAAACAATCACAAATATACTTCCGCCTTTTTAGATCATCTAAAAATCCACCATTTCACTCTCAACAGCTTCTATCAGAAAACCTGGCAATATCCCTGCTCAACTGCACTTATATGTCAGTTCATATTAATTTTTTTAACTGTCAATATCCAAACTTATTATGCCCTACGTTCGTGCGTAACACACGAGGAAGTCTAAC
This sequence comes from Lamellibrachia columna, assembly GCA_963662155.1. NCBI lineage: Eukaryota > Metazoa > Annelida > Polychaeta > Sabellida > Siboglinidae > Lamellibrachia > Lamellibrachia columna. Next base: position 59,107,565 of record OY759266.1, read on the forward strand.
CAGAGCTGAGGAATGACATTACACAATGCGCATGTGTAATGATGTGAAATGTTGTTGGAAATAAATATTTTTTATTGATTGCATGGTTGATCTCGGACATCCTTAGTCTCGCTTATTCGACTCTCACTCGCATTCTTGAATACGAAACGTAAGTTTCGTGACCTAGTTTTAGCTCCGGAGTCCACTGACGACCTCGGCTGTTTCGATGCCTGTGGAAAGAATATGATTATATTTTGTTTGTGTGTGTATACTCACAGAACTGACACCAAACGGTTTCAGACTGATGAACATTTTTTAAAGATATGTGAAAAGATTTATATATATAAGAATGTTCACTGTAATCGTTTGAGAGTTATTTACAACTGGATACCATGTATTATCGCTCGTGCACTGCCGGCATTGCAAAATCTATATGCATAGCAAATCTGTTTACTTTACTCAAAACAGTCCGTTTGTGTTTAAGATTTTTCGACTGATTCCACACGCCTAAATGTGCAGTTTTAGCGTTAATCCGTAGAATGTTTTTAATATCTGAAGCGAGTTCCGATACTTAAATAATTATGTCATGGACAATTAATTGCAAATTGGGAAATTACATTTCTGACTCGTCAAGGTTTTCTGAAACAGTTAATTGTTCCTTCTGATCAACAAACGTGATTAGAACAGGTATTGTTTATTTATAAGTTCTCATGATTGTAGAAACTAACTATTTTACTGTGTCATTATTTACAATAATATTAAAATTGATACTGAAACATTTGTATTATATGAATTACGAAGCTTTTGTTGTGACTTAATATGGTGCGTTATAGTTACAGATGGAGGCCAAGACAGTATATAAAAAATAATTAAATATATAGTTTTAATGCTGTTTACTGTAAATTATGTAACATGTTCTGCAAAAGTCATTCCCATTGATTGGTACACAATAAATTATAATAACTATACCTTCCACACTGTTAAATGTCCAATCACTTACAAGGTAATGCAGATTTATTCCTCTTACACGATTTTGGCAATGAAGTTAATTGAACCTTTATTTTTACTGTAAAAACCCACAATTCTTTGTACAATTCTTTCAAATAGTTCATACAGTGTTCATAAACTATAAAAATGTGAAACATATTTCAGATGGTGGCTCTACTAACATCAAACTGTTCAGAGAAGTCCAACTCCCTGCAGCTGAGGCAGAACTTCAGCATAATCAGCAAAATGTGATCTTGAAATTACAACTTTCCAGCCTACATAGTAGTCTTTAAAACAAATTTCAATTATGGCAGCGAAGGGCAGCATCAGGAATATTCAATCAATCATTATTCATATGTATTTACAGAAACACTGACAGAATGTGTGGTGCGAATGATTATGTTACGCTGTGTCATCTGTCAGCTGCAATACTGGAAAGTTGGGTCGTCGCTGATGTCGAAATTCAAATGAAAACCGTCTTTGCAACGCGTACTAGCCAACCTCACGTAAGTATTTAAAATGTACGAAATCTAAAATACCTAAGTATTCGAACCTTTTTCAACAACAATGGCCACACGATTGCATTCCCCGAATCGATAGTCTTATTTTGCAGTGTAGTGACGCCAAACGAATTATGTGACATATATACATCTCTACAATCTGTGAAAAACATTTGAGTTCGCGGAAATAGGTCGTGCTAAATCTGATATGTTGCAAGCTTAGACGGCATACATTATATGTACATCGCATACGACACTGCTTCGCAACTGGTGTGTCGAGGCACACTGGTGTGTCGAGGCACACTGGTGTGTCGTAAAAAGTCCCGAGAGCGCCGTCGTACTTTGGTAATTAGAGGAAAGGTAATACTGTGTTTTATTAACCTGAAGCTACTCTCGTAATGTAAGTTTCACTATGACGAGGCCACTGTGGCTTGACAGTGTGAGTAAGACGCGCTAGAGTGGCGTAATACTTTGCGCAAGATATGGAGGTTACCACACGGTTCGCACAGAGATTTAATAGGACCTACCATTAATTGTTGAATGTGTACCAAACATCATACCATTATTTTAAAAGGGTTCGAGAAATAAGTCAGAAAATTACAGACCAGTGAGTTTAACGTCAGTGATTTGTAAATTATTAGAAAGGTTAATTAAATACCATATGGTGGACTTCCTCGTTAAGCATAAATTATTAAATTCATCTCAACATGGATTCATTAAAGCGAGGTCATGCTTAACAAATATGTTATGTTTTTTGGAAGAACTCACTAAGTGGATAGACGTGGGATCGCCAGTAGATATTATCTACTTAGATTTTCAGAAAGCTTTTGACAAAGTGCCACCTCAAAGATTACTACTTAAATTAAAAGCCCATGGTATCGGGGATAGCATAACTGACTTGATAGAACAATGGCTGACTGACAAAAGACAACGAGTTGTAGTAGATGGAGAAGTTTCAAATTGGAAATCGGTTTTGAGTGGGGTACCTCAAGGATCAGTGTTAGGACCTATATTATTCTTAATATATATCAATGACTTGGACGACAGTATAACAAGTAACGTACTGAAATTTGCGGATGACACAAAACTGTTTAGAAAGGTTAATACTGATGGTGATAAACAACATTTACAAAACGATCTAGACAGATTAGTGAAATGGTCTGAGAAATGGCAGATGTTGTTCAATTTTGGGAAATGTAAATGCCTACATACAGGACATGGGAACTTGAATGTAAACTATAAAATGGGAGATACTGTTCTGGGTACTACTGTAAAAGAAAAGGACTTAGGAGTTACAATAAGCGCTGATATGAAAGTTTCAGAGCAGTGTGGTATTGCAGCTTCAAAGGGTAATCAAATTCTTGGATTGATTAGAAGAAACATATTCTCCAATTGATCGATCCCGTTATACTAAACAGCTACATATATGTAATCACATGATGTCAAAAGCAAAGTCTGATTACTATACACATTTTATCACAACAAATTCTGAAAACCCTCGGCAGATGTGGAAATCTGTTAACAAAATTCTACATCGCCAGAAATTAAAAGCACTGCCTGAACATTCTTCATTGGATACATTGTGTAGTTCTTTTTCAAAATACTTTACAGATAAGATTGCTCGTATTCGATCAAATTTTGTCATTAATAATAATGACTATGATTTCCCTGAACCGCCACTTTCTGAAAAAACACTACAGAGTTTCACACCTGCAACTACTAATGAAGTTCTCATCATTATTAAAAAATATCCTAACAAATCGTGTGATCTTGACCCATTTCCAACACTTCTACTAAAAAGCTGTATCGATCAACTCATCTTTCCCATTACTACTATCATAAACCTTTCAATGCAGAGTGGAGTTGTTCCACAGGATTTCAAACAAGCTCTTGTAAATCCTCTTATTAAAAAACAAACTTTGTGCAAAGATGACCTAAGGAATTATCGTCCTATCTCTAATCTCAGTTTTCTGTCAAAAATATTGGAAAAAGTAGTTGCTAATCGCCTTCATGAACATATTTACAACCATCGCTTATCAAATGATCTACAGTCTGCATATAAACGATTCCATTCTACTGAAACAGCTCTTCTCAAGATACACAATGATATAGTTGATAACATGGACAATGGCAAAGTCACAGCACTCACTTTACTTGATCTCTCAGCTGCTTTCGATACAATTGATCATTCAATCCTTTTACAACGCCTCCATAGATATTTTGGAATTTCTGGCCCAGCTCTTCGGTGGTTCAAATCATTTTTATCAGACAGATATCAAAGTATTAACATATCTGGCACATTATCTAGCCCACAACATCTACCATTTGGAGTGCCACAAGGATCCGTCCTTGGCCCTGTTCTGTTCAGCTTATATACTACATCGCTCAGCCAAGTTATTGCTAATCGTAATCTCAGTCATCACCTTTATGCTGATGACACACAGGTTTACATATCACTTTCACAATCAAATGCACAAGAATCTCTTTCGACTTTTAGTGATTGCCTTACTGATATCTTGTCGTGGATGGAATCAAGTAAGCTAAAGCTTAATCCAGATAAAACAGACCTTATTATTATTGGCACTAAACAACAACGAAATAAAGTCATCAACCATTTTCCTGTTAAACTGCTTGGCAGTGATACATTCCCATCAGATACTGTTCGTAATCTAGGTGTTATCTTTGACAGTGATTTCAACTTTCGCCAGCATATCTCTCAAGTATGTAAATCCTGTTTCTATCATATTCGTGATCTTCGTCGAATTCGGCGTCACATATCTACATCTACTGCTAAAACAATATCAACGGCACTAATTAGCAGCCGTCTTGACTATTGCAATTCACTACTAAACAACATTGCTAAAAGAGACTTGGCTAAACTCCAACGAGTACAAAATTGTCTGGCACGTGTGGTTCTCAGGGCGCCTCGGTTTTCACCGTCACTACCACTACTTAAACAGTTACACTGGCTTCCAGTTTCTTATCGAATTAATTTTAAGCTGTCCACTCTTGCATATCGTGCTCTATCTACACAACAACCATTCTACTTGGCTAGTCTCCTGCATCTTTCAAATATCCCTAGGCAGCTAAGATCATCAGTTTCACAACAACTTATTGTACCTAAAACAAAACTTAACTTGGGTAAACGTGCTTTCTCTGTCGCTGCGCCTAGGGTCTGGAATGAACTCCCTATCGCTTTGAAAACATCCGAAACTATTGCTATTTTCCGTAAAAAACTCAAGACATATCTATTCCAAATTGCATTCCCACCCTAAATGTTCGGTTGTCCCTCGTTCTGATACTGACTTTTGCGCGTCCTTGTTTACGATTACGCCTACTGATTCTGTTTTGTTGCGCCTCTGAGCTCAGGTTCCTGAGGATATAGGCGCCATAGAAGTCAATTATTATTATTATTATAACATACAAGGGAAAAAAGTTAATTATACCTCTTTATAAAGCAATAGTTAGACCTCATTTAGAATACTGTATACAAGCATGGATACCATATCGTAAGAAGGATATAGATACGCTTGAACGCATACAAAGGAGAGCAACTAAAATGATTCCATAACTGAGATATTGAATGGGTATGAAAATATTGATAGAAATATGTTTTTCTCACTCAAAAAGGATAGCAGAACTAGAGGACATGAGGTAAAATTAGTAAAGGATCAATGTAGATTGGACATCAGGAAGCACTCGTTCTCACAGAGGACAATAAATGAATGGAACAAATTGTCTACAGATTGTGTAACTGCTAGCAGTGTGAATATGTTTAAAAACAAGGTTGACACATATCTCAGGAGGGTGGGTTATAAGTAAATGAACATTGTTGGACTCTCGATAAGCCAATGGCTTCCTTGTCCACTTGCCATCTGGGCCTTTGGCTTGGATGGCAAATCTTGTTAAATCTTGTTAAATCTCGTTCTGGTATTTAGGCTTGTACAGTTTCATAAAACATTAGCCTTGTCAGATAACATGGTGGTTAATTATAGCAAATGCAACACCATTTGCCTCTATGTCCAGTGTGGGCCAGAATGTAAGATACATTGTGCTCAAATATAACGTTACACATCACGAACTAGTGTGTATGCCTTTGAGTGCTATAAAGTGTACATGTACAGAAATATAACGTTACACATCACTAACTAGTGTGTATGCCTCTGAGTGCTATAAAGTGTACATGTACAGAAATATAACGTCACATATCACGAATTAGTGTGTATGCCTCTGAGTGCTATAAAGTGTACATGTACAGAAATATAACGTCACGCATCACGAACTAGTGTGTATGCCTCCGAGTGCTATAAAGTGTACATGTACAGAAATATAACGTCACACATCACGAATTAGTGTATATGCCTCTGAGTGCTATAAAGTGTACATGTACAGAAATATAACGTCACACATCACGAACTAGTGTGTATGCCTCTGAGTGCTATAAAGTGTACATGTACAGAAATATAACGTCACGCATCACGAATTAGTGTGTATGCCTCTGAGTGCTATAAAGTGTACATGTACAGAAATATAACGTCACACATCACGAACTAGTGTGTATGCCTCTGAGTGCTATAAAGTGTACATGTACAGAAATATAACGTCACACATCACGAACTAGTGTATATGCCTCTGAGTGCTATAAAGTGTACATGTACAGAAATATAACGTCATACATCACGAACTAGTGTGTATGCCTCTGAGTGCTATAAAGTGTACATGTACAGAAATATAACGTCACACATCACGAACTAGTGTGTATGCCTCTGAGTGCTATAAAGTGTACATGTGCAGATATATAACGTTACACATCACGAACTAGTGTGTATGCCTCTGAGTGCTATAAAGTGTACATGTACAGAAATATAACGTCACACATCACGAACTAGTGTGTATGCCTCTGAGTGCTATAAAATGTACATATACAGAAATATGTCATATCAATGTAAATGCTACATACTATGATTTGTGAATTGGTGGTAATGTAAGATTGTAATGACGGTGTTGTCTTAAATAAGTCTTAATGTTTTTCTAACTGTTGTTTCTTGTATGGAACTGTATCATTTGTTTATTATGTTTGTGGGTCTAGAGTGCGCAAAATATGACGATAATAATAATAATATTTTATTATTAAAATGATGGCGTTGTATTAAGCGTATCTGTTTGTTCGTTCGATCACTACCAGCCGACTTTCCACCCAACCGTCAAGTGTCGCCTTTTCTCCGTACGTTGTGCAGATACGGGTACAGATCACCATTGTGCAGATACGGGTACATATCACCATTTTATAGTTCTTCACACAGTTTTTCTGGCTTTCACGAGGCTAGGGCCAGTCAATATTCGTTGAGCTGATGGACGAGCTGTAACATTTTCTCGTGTTGTACAACGAATTGTCGCATGTCAGTTTGTTACAAAACAATAATTGGAGACACTGGCATACAAGGCGGACATTGTTGAACACATTAAACAAATTGAATTGAAGAATGCAAATTCGCGACGAAACCGTCTTTATATTGTCCGTAGGCTTACGGACAAGCTAGCTGGGTTCAAAACAAAACTTTATATGTTGCCTATACATTATGCTTTTACGCATACGCAACCTGGCAACAATTACTCTTCGGGAGAAACTTTAATTGTATAGAAGTTGTATGTAACTATGGCCATATCATTCTTGATTAATGAAGCGATGAAGTTGCCACAAAGCCAAAGGAGCCTTTATATCGGTGCATTGTTCTACTAGGATTCATATACAAACGACACAGACCAAGCAATCGATCGCGACATATTATGTGTTCCTAAAATAACAATAATCTTTGAAAATATTTGAGTCGCAACAACATATCGCGATTGACACGGATCAGTGAATCACTATACTCAAGAGAGTTGACAGCGAACCATCCGTAACAACCAAATCAGGGTCGAACTCGGCGGACTAGTGAACTCTCGTTTTGACAAACGTCTGTTTGTGACACAAGCCCTGTGTATGTATATTGTATAGACAACTTTAGTTGTATGATTGCCGCCACATTAACGTGGGGTCGTACTGCGATCCAACCCTACATCGGGTAAATTCGACTAACATAACATGTTCAGGTCGCCAACATTAGGCCAACGCTTAAGGGTTCAGCATACTGTTACGTTTCCCATTGGTGACCATGTTAATGTTTTGCACGATTATAAGAAAACGGGGCCATCAAAAATTCTGAAACTTCTTTCATCATTTCATTGACATGCTGGTCGAGTTTTGTCAAAATCACATACAACTCTTAAAATGGCTGAACGTGCCATACCCGTCAATGTTTACCAATTTCTGCATAAATTACTACGCATACGTTCCTTGTGGCGAAGAAATTGCCAAAAGTCCTTCCGCCTATTTAAATCATCTAAAATCCACGGTTACACTGCTAACATGTTCTACCAGCAAACTTGCTAATGTGTCTGCTCAAATGCAGTTATGTCAGATGATATGATTTTTTTTAAATTACACATATCTAAAATTACTGTGCCCTACATTCGTAACACACCAGGAAGTCTAACTGAGGCATGACCCCATAAGCAACGGAAGTAAAAGTTGTGTCGCTGCCAAGTTTTACCCCTCGTCTGCTTGATTGACAGGAGTGTGCGTACGCAGTTCTGGGTCAGTCTCCGTAGGCGATGATTTCTGACGGTGGGACAATGCAGCGTCATCGACCAGGAACGCAGACGATAGACGGGTTAGAGCGTATTACAAATACACATACCCCGTCCCATTTGACGCAGTGTATACGAACACGCGGCGTCTTGAATGCGATCCAGCGCTGTAACGTCAGCCAGTGTAGAGATCAATACTTTCGCGGAGCGGCGAAGCAGGTGATATTTCAGCTGCAAGTCTTGTTTACGTCAAATTTAGTGGAGTGCCGTTGTGTAGTTCAATTCGCAACAGCATTGTGTAACATGTAAATGCATAGTGTACCGGTAACTAGTTATTGCGCAATGTTTTATGTTGGCGCAAACTACGTACTGACTCTGAACACTAGAGCGTGTGAACAACTTAATAATAATTATTGTTACTCTTCCGAACTTTTCTTCCACAGAGGGTATAATTAGATCAACAATAAATGCACAGCGTACATTACCAAGCGTTTCGTCAAGTATACTCAGAATAGAAAATGTTTCGCAACGAGAATGGTGTATTGATTTCCTTCTTCTAGGTTGAGTGTCGCCATGACGATAACGTCAGCGACGCGACACATTATTGCGTTGTGTGTTCTTGCCGGAAGTGTGAGCTGTCTGTGGTGCGACGAATCACGTGCTTCCGAAGATTGGATCGTATTTGACTTTAGCTCAAGAAATATCAGTAGTCGTCCCGTGAATATCCCAAATCGTACAATAGAGCTCCACTTGGAAAAGAACGCCATTAAAATTGTTCCAGAAGTCAATTGGACATTTGGCCAATTTAGTTTTATTGGATCTGTCGCATAATAAAATCAGAAGCTTGGAAAGGGTGTGTTTCGCTGGACTCCCGCTGCTGCGAAAGCTGAACTTGCGTGGTAATGATTTGGTTCAACTGCCGAGCGACACGTTTGCCGGTCTGCCTTCTTTAAGAGTTCTCGCCATTGTCGGGAAAGGCACGCCAGGCGAACATCCATTGGCGCTCTTAGACGGACTTGCACATCTGCAGACATTATCCATGAGCGGTGAAGATACGTCTTTGCCAGAAGACCACGGTAGACTTCCGCAGCTAACGTACTAGCATCGACCACGTCGAAACTGGGGCCTTCAGTAACTTTGCAAACTTACGTCTTCTTAATTTAAAATGCAACAACAATTTGGACGCGAGACACGCCGTCTAGTCGCTCGGTCAAACACAAAACAGCAGCATCAATACCGTTTTTCTTGATCACAGCAAATCTAGCGACACATTGGATTTCAACAACTTTTGCAGTGACAATTTGTTTTGGAATAGTGTACGCCGTCTAAGTTTGCGACATGTTGGATTTAGAGCATTTTATTTGCGCGATGTCAAATGCGTTTCAAAGATTGAAGAGATGTATCTATTACATAATTCGTTTGGCACCGCTACATTGCAAAATACAGGGAAGACCCTTGATTCGGGGAATGCAATCGTGTGGGCATTGTCGGTGAAAAAGAGTACAGTATTTGACATTTCGTACACGGCAAGTACAGACGTGAGGTTGGCCAGTACGCGTTGCAAAGACGGTTTTGATTTGAATTTCGACATCAGCGACGACTTGCCCAACTTTCCAGTGTTGCAGCCGATAACAAACGCTATCAACGATACAGCTTCACCATTGCCTAATCCCAACTACTACAGCGATGTGAAATTGTTTAGTTTGCCTTCGAATCTCCGCTATCTAGATGTAAGCCAGACCGGAAGCAGTGGTCGCGATTCGTGGTCACGACCATTCTTTTTTAATAGCGACAATAACTTGTTATATCTTAGCTGTTCCGGATCGAAGATGATTCGACATTTTAACTGCCTCGTTGTGGGTTTGTCAAACGTGTTGTCAAACGTTGTGGGTTTGTCAAACGTGCAGGTTTGGGATGCAAGTCACGGAATGCTACAATCCTTGGATGCGAACACATTTCGTTATATGTCGAATCTAATTTTCTTAAATATGTCAAATAATGCGTTTAGAAACAGACGAACTGATTGTATTAAAAGTATTTAGTTTCGCCTCGAAACTGGAAGACATTGATCTTTTTAACAACGAATTACGTCACGTGCAAGAAGATGTGCAAGAAACTAGAACAACTGAAACTGAAAAACAACGAATTCGACAATATCCATCTGGATCTATACGGACTAACATCTCTGCGTTTGGTGGACTCGGTGGACCTACGTAGTGGTTTCACGGACCAGCTGAATAATCTGTATGAAAATACGACGTTTGAGTTGAATATAAGAAAAACGATTTTGTGTGTACGTGCGATTCACTGCCATTTGTACGCTGGCTGCAAAAAAAAACGCCAGTATATTTGACCAACAAGACAAAAAAAGCCAGTATATTTGACCGACAAGACACAAAACGCAAGTATATTTGACCGACAAGACAAACAACGCCAATATATTTGACCGACAAGACAAAAAACACCAGTATATTTGACCGACAAGACAAACAACGCCAGTATATTTGACCGACAAGACAAAAAACGCCAGTATATTTGACCGACAAGACAAACAACGCCAGTATATTTGACCGACAAGACAAAAAAAGCCAGTATATTTGACCGACAAGACAAACAACGCCAGTATATTTGGCGACAAGACAAACAACGCCAGTATATTTTTTACCGACAAGACAAGCAACGCCAGTATATCTGACCGACAAGACAAACAACACCAGTATATTTGACCGACAAGACAAACAACACCAATATATTTGACCGACAAGACAAAAAAGCCAGTATATTTGACCGACAAGACAAACAACGCCAGTATATTTGGCGACAAGACAAACAACGCCAGTATATTTTTTACCGACAAGACAAGCAACGCCAGTATATCTGACCGACAAGACAAACAACACCAGTATATTTGACCGACAAGACAAACAACACCAGTATATTTGACCTACAAGACAAACAACACCAATATATTTGACCGACAAGACAAAAAAGCCAGTATATTTGACCGACAAGACAAACAACGCCAGTATATTTGGCGACAAGACAAACAACGCCAGTATATTTTTTACCGACAAGACAAGCAACGCCAGTATATCTGACCGACAAGACAAACAACACCAGTATATTTGACCGACAAGACAAACAACACCAGTATATTTGACCGACAAGACAAACAACACCAATATATTTGACCGACAAGACAAAAAAGCCAGTATATTTGACCGACAAGACAAACAACGCCAGTATATTTGGCGACAAGACAAACAACGCCAGTATATTTTTTACCGACAAGACAAGCAACGCCAGTATATTTGACCGACAAGACAAACAACACCAGTATATTTGACCGACAAGACAAACAACACCAGTATATTTGACCGACAAGACAAACAACACCAATATATTTGACCGACAAGACAAAAAAAACCAGTATATTTGACCGACAAGACAAACAACGCCAGTATATTTGGCGACAAGACAAACAACGCCAGTATATTTTTTACCGACAAGACAAGCAACGCCAGTATATTTGACCGACAAAACAAACAACACCAGTATATTTGACCGACAAGACAAACAACACCAGTATATTTGACCGACAAGACAAACAACACCAATATATTTGACCGACAAGACAAACAACGCCAGTATATTTGACCGACAAGACAAACAACACCAGTATATTTGACCGACAAGACAAACAACACCAGTATATTTGACCGACAAGACAAACAACACCAATATATTTGACCGACAAAACAAACAACACCAGTATATTTGACCGACAAGACAAACAACACCAGTATATTTGACCGACAAGACAAACAACGCCAGTATATTTGACCGACAAGACAAACAACGCCAGTATATTTGACCGACAAGACAAACAACGCCAGTATATTTGACCGACAAGACAAACAACATCAGTATATTTGACCGACAAGACAAACAACGCCAGTATATTTGACCGACAAGACAAACCTGAGTTGCGCATACAACGGTTCCCGATCGTTACTGATGGACTTGTATGTACCTGATCTAGAGAGTATTTGTAATGCGGCGAACTACGACCTCATATTTATTTGGCTTATACTTCTGTTTATCGGCCTCATTACATTAATTCTCTATTGCGTTTTTTTCTTGGATTTCGTCAAATGTAAATGCCCCCAATGCAAGACTCGCATAAACTTTGCGGTGGCGAACAATTCGCAGCAAGGACTTACATATCAGGTGGCGGTTATTTTCGACCTAGAAGACGGCGCCTGGAGAGTTTGGGTGGGGAAGAAATTGAAACCCAAACTCATGCATTGGGACATCGAACCGTATGTAATGGGATTGAACGATGGTGATGAAAATGGGTGGGCGTTGGAAAACAGTTCGCGCGATTCATCAGAATAAAAAAAATTATCTTATGTTTAACCGATCAGTTGCTGACAGCCGCTTCAGTTTGCGAAGTACTGTAGCAAACGCAGTGACGACTATATCGTCATCAGTCATGGAAACGTAAGCCAGACAACAGATACACCATCGCGTTACTTTAGACCTCTCCGCAGAGCGTTAGAGACGTCTCGGGTTGACCGTGACACGTTAGAAAGCAACGGTCACGGGTGGACCATACTGCATGCACTTCTGACTGATGTCATCAACACGTCGTCAAACAATTACTTATACAACTGTTGGGGACAAAGGAACATCGACGGCGCAGGATAGATCAGTTTAAACACGTTGATTGCAACAATGTCTTGATGTCATTCCACAATCTCGATGTTTATGCTTTTTGTGCTCAACCGTATGTATTTGTATGTGTTGTATGTATTTGTATGTGTTGTATGCGTTAAATTGCTACAAAGACTACTTCAGCATCATCAGAGCGAATATATAATTGAACTACATTGAGAAAGAAGGAGGAAGTAAGACCCGGCGTCACTGGACATGGTTGAGACGACCGTCACTCATGCGTCACAAGTGCTGTCACGCTTCACGGGCGTCGTCTTGTGGCCCACAGGCGCACACGCCCTGGCGCTTGTCGAGATTCAGTAAGGCAATATTTACTGCGACATGTATCGGTGTATGTTACTTTTAGTTTACTGTTATTTGTGGGAAATCTCTCTAACTTGTAGTATCTGTACACTAAATTCTATGTATGCGCGTGCATTCGCGTGTGCGTGCTAGAGGGCGGGAGGGTGTGAGGGTGAGAGGGCGGGAGAGTGGGAGGGTGTGAGGGCGGGAGGGCGGGAGGGTGTGAGGGCGGGAGGGCGGGAGGATAACAATGTTTCCGTCGTGGTCGGCACCATTCGTTAAGTCGTGTGCCGCTACATACCAATTACCCTTTGTTGTCATTACGTACAATTACCCTTTGTTGTCATTACGTACAATTACCCTTTGTTGTCATTACGTACAATTACCCTTTGTTGTCATTACGTACAATTACCCTTTGTTGTCATTACGTACAATTACCCTTTGTTGTCATTACGTACAATTACCCTTTGTTGTCATTACGTACAATTACCCTTTGTTGTCATTACGTACAATTACCCTTTGTTGTCATTACGTACACTTACCCTTTGTTGTCATTACGTACAATTACCCTTTGTTGTCATTACGTACAATTACCCTTTGTTGTCATTACGTACAATTACCCTTTGTTGTCATTACGTACAATTACCCTTTGTTGTCATTACGTACAATTACCCTTTGTTGTCATTACGTACAATTACCCTTTGTTGTCATTACGTACAATTACCCTTTGTTGTCATTACGTACAATTATCCGTTACTGACGTACATTTGTTCACAACACCATGCGTCTTTTCAACGAATGTCCCAAGTTACGTAACACAAGACAAGGCGTCGCTACACGTTACTATAAGGCCTCGGCATTGATTACTTTATACCTCCAACTTATCTTGCCCCATATAGACTACTCAGATATATGGGGAAATACTTATCACACAAATCTAATGCCCCCATCCACTCTACAAAAGAGAGTTGTGAGAATTATTTGTGGAATAAAGGCTCGTGACCATATAAATATATTATTTATTAATCTTAAATTTAAGAAATGTTTCGACCTAATTGAATACAAAACATCTGTATTGATGTGCACAGTGAAATATAAACTATTACCCATTGACATTATATTATTTTATTCTAATGAAGATAGTTTGCACAACACAAGACAAAGGGACAAATAAACAAATAAAGTTCGTACTACACTAAGGGCTAAATGCTACGAATTGCACTGAGAAACTGTAAAAATACTTTCGCTTAAAAAAATGCACAACACATCTATACTTGATAGATACAAAAGGGATATTTTATTCTGAGACGTAATGTGTTTACTGTATTAGCTTTTGGTATATTTATGCATTAATTATATGTGTTTTATCAGTGTGATAAAAGGGATTACTATATAAAAGAGGAATAATATATACATATATATATATATATTTATGATTTTCTTGATTTTAGTTACAAACGCTTAATTGAGCCCCAAAATCATGACTTTTGTTTCGCTATAATGTTAATTTAACCATGTTTGAAAATAATCATTCACAGATTGTTGTCGACGAAGACTCTTAGTAGAACTACGCAAACATGGGCAGACTTGCCTCATGTCGGGACAAATCCGCCCAGGGGCCGGGGCAAGTCTGCCCCACACGTACTTTAAGCAGCACATACACAAGAACAATGCAGTTTTGTCTTATTTTTATGTCCAAAAAACGTCATGTTTGTGACAGACATTCTGTTAGAAACATAAAATCCTCACAAATTCTGTTGCATCTATGAAATAAACCAGGCAAACAAAAAACAACGTTTCGCACTGCACCGGCGAGAAAATGATGAAATAAAATCTGGTTTCGTCACTTTTTTTACTTTTACTAGAAAATAACACTAAACTTGAGACCGCTCAGACCCCCCTGGATCCGCTGCTGGGCGTGGTCTCGTTGTTACCCGCTGTCACCACTCCGTTCTGTGTAGGCGTTCCCGAGAAACGCCAGCAGCTAATCAGCGTCAGTATCGAGATGCTAGACTAAAAATTGTTTTGCCTGATTTAACTTTTCAGTCTACCAGTTATGTCACTGTAATCAAAGTTTACAGTTAATTCGAATTGCATCGTATAAAGTGATAAAAGTTAACTCTTATTTTATGAATTAACAAAATGCCTGGACGACATCGTAATTAGCTAATTATAGTGTACTAGCAAATATTGTGGAGGGTTTATAGGCGAACTAGAAAGGATGAAGACTTCACAAATTACAAAGAGGCACTAAATGCAGCTACGGCTGAAATAAAAAATCTGAAAGAAAATATGTCAGTAACAGTTCCAGAGGCTAAATCTCAGGGGGCTAAATCTCAGGGGGCTAAATCTCAGGAGGCTAAATCTCAGGAGGCTAAATCTCAGGAGGCTAAATCTCAGGAGGCTAAATCGGACTATTTAGGGTAGTTAATTGTAACTCCAGAAATGGTAGCTAAGAAAATAAAGGCAATGGGGATAATAAATCACTGGAATTACGCCAAGACTATTAATGGAAACAGTAAAACAAATTCGTGTACCAATTGCAATAGTGTTTAACTTTAACAAGAGTGTTTAAGAGGGAGTGGTTCCTTTTGAATGGAAAGAAGCAAACATCGTAGTATTATTTTTAAAAAAAGGTGCGAGAAATAAGTCGGAGAATTACAGACCAGTGAGTTTAACATCAGTGATTTGTAAATTATTCGAAAGGTTAATTAAATACCATATTATGGTGGAGTTCCTTGTTAGATTTTAACAAGATTTTAACAAGATTTGCCATCCAAGCCAAAGGCCCAGATGGCAAGTGGACAAGGAAGCCATTGACTTATCGAGAGTCCAACAATGTTCATCTACTTATAACCCGCCCTCCTGAGATATGAGTCAATCTTGTTTTTAAACATATTCACGCTGCTAGCAGTTACACAATCTGTAGACAATTTGTTCCATTCATTTATTGTCCTCTGTGAGACCGAGTGCTTCGAGTTCTGCTATCCTTCTTCAGTGAGAAAAACATATTTCTATCAATATTTTCATACCCATTCAATATCTTAAAAACTTCAATCTGATCTCCTCTTAACCTCCTTGTCTCTAGAGTTGTTAAACCACATTCATTCAGGCGTTCTTCATAACTAAGGTCTCTCAGTTCTGGAATCATTTTAGGCATACATTATTAAATCCATCTCAACATGGATTCCTAAAAGCGAGGCTATGCTTAACAAATATGTTATGTTTTTTGGAAGAAATCACTAAGTGGATAGACGAAGGATCACCAGTAGATATAGAAAATCCGCGGTTGAGATCCCTGGAACCATTGTACGAATACTTCTTGTCGATTTCAGCTAAGCGTTTGACCGAGTCGACCATCACATTCGAATGATGAAATGTGCATCACTCGGACTTCCAAATGTTGTCATAAAATGGCTGACATCTTTCCTGTGTCAACGCAAACAGCGGGTAAAGATCGGGAGTGTGAAATCGGAGTACACCACTGTCAATGCAGGTGTCCCACAAGGCACACTATTTGGACCAACCGGCTTCCTACACCATATTAATGAACTCCAAATAGTATGCGAACATATAAAATATGTCGACGATTGCATAATATGGGAAGCTATTTCATCCTCCTGAATTGACAGCTCACTCCAAGTAGCAGCAGGCGAAGTCGGGCAATGGACAGCGAGTAACAAAACGGCGCTGAACCACGACAAGACGAAATAACTACGAATATGTTTCAAGAAATCAACTCCAGACATCGCACTGCTAACCATTGACGGTAGACCAAACCAACACGTTTACAGCACTCTTTTTCTAGGTGTGACTCTATCTGAAGTGGCAATCATACATAGACGAAATCACTACAAAAGCATCGCAACGTCTATATTTCATCATCCTTCTCAAAAGAGCCGGCATTGACCCTCACCATCGCATCAACATATACACTTCAATCGTCCGATCGCTATTGGAGTACACATGCCAAGTTTGGCACACAAACCTTACAAAAAAGCAAACAAAACAGGCAGAATACATGTTGTGTAGGATGCTTATGAATAGTGTTCTGTATAACTTCTCCCTCCGGTCTGACAGCGTTGGTAGATTGGCTGCGGTGATGGCTTCGGTGTATGACTTATCTTGGAAAATCATCCGCATTGTTCGTCTCTGAATGTATTCTATCTGTTTTGTTTGCTTTTTTGTAAGGCTCGTGTGCCACACTTGGCATGCGTACTCCAATACCGATGACTTGAACGATAACATAACAAGCGACGTACTGAAATTTGCGGTTGACACAAACGTGCTTAGAAGGGTTAACAATGATGGTGATAAACAACATTTACAAAACGATCTAGACAAATTAGTTAAACGTTCTGAAAAAAAGGCAGATGTTATTCAATTTTTGGAAATGTAAATGCCTACATACAGGACAGGGGAACTTGGATGTAAACTATAAAATGGGAGATACAATGAGAGTAAGTTGTTGGGGACGGGTTCTGTGTGGTTTGGCTTGTCAATGAGAGTAAGTTATTGTGGATGTGTTCTGTGTGGTTTGGCTTGCCAATGAAAGTAAGTTGCTGTGGATGTGTTCTGTGTGGTTTGGTTTGCCAATGAGAGTAAGTTGCTGTGGATGTGTTCTGTGTGGTTTGGTTTGCCAGTGAGAGTAAGTTGCTGGGGATACGTTATGCACGGTTTGACTTTTCAATAGAAGTAAGTTAATGGGGATGTTTTCTGTATCGATTGGTTTGTCAATGAGAATAGCTTGCTGGTGATGTGTTATGTGTGGTTTTGCTCGTCAATTAGAGTAAGTTGTTGGCGATGTTTTCTGTGTGGTTTGGTTTGTCAATAAGAGTAAATTGTTATCGTGTGTTCTGTGTGGTTTGACTTTTTAATGGAAGTAGTTAGCGATGATGTTGTATATAATTTGACTTTTCAATAAAAGTAAGTTAATGGAGATGTGTTCTGTGTTTTGCTGACAAAGGGACATACACATTGCTGTCAAAGGGGACATACACATTGCTGTCAAATGGACATACACATTGTTGTCAAAGGGACATACACATTGCTGTCAAAGGGACATACACATTGCTGTCAAAGGGGACATACACATTGCTGTCAAAGGGACATACACATTGCTGTCAAAGGGGACATACACATTGCTGTCAAAGGAGATATACACATTGCTGTCAAAGGGGACATATACAATGCTGTCAAAGGGGACATGCACATTGCTGTCAAAGGGACATACACATTGCTGTCAAAGGGGACATACACATTGCTGTCAAAGGGGACATACACATTGCTGTCAAGGGGGATATACACATTGCTGACAAAGGGACATACACATTGCTGTCAAAGGGACATACACATTGCTGTCAAAGGGGACATACACATTGCTGTCAAAGGGGACATACACATTGCTGTCAAAGGGGATATACACATTGCTGTCAAAGGGGACATACACATTGCTGTCAAAGGGACATACACATTGCTGTCAAAGGGACATACACATTGCTGTCAAAGGGGACATACACATTGCTGTCAAAGGGGACATACACATTGCTGTCAAGGGGGATATACACATTGCTGACAAAGGGACATACACATTGCTGTCAAAGGGACATACACATTGCTGTCAAAGGGGACATACACATTGCTGTCAAAGGGGACATACACATTGCTGTCAAAGGGACATACACATTGCTGTCAAAGGGACATACACATTGCTGTCAAAGGGGACATACCCATTGCTGTCAAAGGGGATATACACATTGCTGTCAAAGGGGATATACACATTGCTGTCAAAGGGGACATATACATTGCTGTCAAGGGGGACATACACATTGCTGTCAAAGGGACATGCACATTGCTGTTAAAGGGGACATACACATTGCTGTCAAAGGGGATATACACATTGCTGTCAAAGGGGACATACACATTGCTGTCAAAGGGGACATACACATTGCTGTCAAAGGGACATACACATTGCTGTCAAAGGGGATATACACATTACTGTCAAAGGGGATATACACATTACTGTCAAAGGGACATACACATTGCTGTCAAAGGGGACATACACATTGCTGTCAAAGGGGACATACACATTGCTGTCAAAGGGACATACACATTGCTGTCAAAGGGGACATACACATTGCTGTCAAAGGGGACATACACATTGCTGTCAAAGGGACATACACATTGCTCTCAAAGGGGACATACACATTGCTGTCAAAGGGGACATACACATTGCTGTCAAATTGGACATACACATTGCTGTCAAAGGGACATACACATTGCTCTCAAAGGGGACATATACATTGCTGTCAAGGGGGACATACACATTGCTGTCAAAGGGACATGCACATTGCTGTCAAAGGGGACATACACATTGCTGTCAAAGGGCATACACATTGCTGTCAAAGGGGATATACACATTGCTGTCAAAGGGGACATACACATTGCTGTCAAAGGGGACATACACATTGCTGTCAAAGGGACATACACATTGCTGTCAAAGGGGATATACACATTGCTGTCAAAGGGGACATACACATTGCTGTCAAAGGGGACATACACATTGCTGTCAAAGGGACATACACATTGCTGTCAAAGGGGACATACACATTGCTGTCAAAGGGGCATACACATTGCTGTCAAAGGGACATACACATTGCTCTCAAAGGGGACATACACATTGCTGTCAAAGGGGACATACACATTGCTGTCAAAGGGGACATACACATTGCTGTCAAATGGGACATACACATTGCTGTCAAAGGGGACATACACATTGATGTCAAAGGGACATACACATTGCTATCAAAGGGGACATACACATTGCTGTCAAAGGGGACATACACATTGCTGTCAAAGGGGACATACACATTGCTGTCAAAGGGACATACACATTGCTATCAAAGGGGACATACACATTGCTGTCAAAGGGGACATACACATTGCTGTCAAAGGGGACATGCACATTGCTGTCAAAGGGGACATACACATTGCTGTCAAAGGGACATACACATTGCTGTCAAAGGGACATACACATTGCTGTCAATGGGGACATACACATCACTGTACACACATTACACACACTATTGATATTATCGTGTTCGTACAATAAATTATATGACTTACGAGAGAAACTTGCGTTTCTTTGTTTACTAGTATACGTGCATACTCTCATAGTAACATAGTGCTTGAAGGTGCTCGTCTAATGAAACATTTTATTGTTCACAGAAAGGGTAATGGTGGAATGAATTCCGAAACAAATGAAAGAGTGACGACTCCTTCGTGGGGTCCTAGACAACACCTGAACGTTTAATTGAAATCTTCCAGCCTATCGCACCCATCCTTGTTTGAATTTCCACTGTTGTCACAGTTGTTCTATATCCCATACGTCTTACACTTTCGTTTTCCGCCAAAAGGTGACGTACTCCAGTTTCGCAAGAGCCATCGCTGCCACCGGGTGTTTTTTGACGGGGCGACACAACCGCTCTTCCGTTTCCAGGTAGTCGAAACAAATACAATAACAGTCGTCAATAAAAACGAAGCTGACGCAAGAAAACATTTCCAAGAAAAAGACACTGCTGCGAAATATTTCAACGTGACAACGTACATGTGTTGTTAACGCAATTTATCTGTGTCTTTTCTGCATAGAAACTGCGCGGTACTGATGTATGAACACATCAATACACATCAGATGCTTTTCCGGTTAGTTGCTTAACATTGATAATATTTATGAGACAATCTTGCAGTTGTCCTGCGACAACAATACAGACGGCAGATGCGCGCAATAGTATCACCGGTAGCGCCACCTGGCTAACATACATCTGACGTCCATGTAAATATAGCTTTATTTAAATTTTTCACAACAAATAAATATTTTTTGTTTTGGACAGTTTCGTGCATCTTATAGATGTTTAGCACTTTACATTTCACGGTGTGGTCTTATTTTTTTCACGCGACGTCAAATCATCACATTAACATTTATTAGTGTATGTTGCGCATGCGTCGTTTGTGGTAAGTTCGCTGCCACCCTCGTACATTTTGTTGAAACTCTTCGAAATTCACCACGACTGCTGACAGTTTTAGTTAGTGCACTTTTTATAACTGTAGTTTCCAACACCGAAGTTCAAGAAAACGGGACACCTCGTAAAACTGAAGAAAAGATGTACTGAAAGATAGTGTTCTTTGGAATTTATAAATTAGAAAGTCTCAAAATGGTGGTTCACCATCATTGACGCGAGAAACGTCACGTGTCCTCTGGTGAGTTCGCTACATTTCATTTGTCTAGTCGTAGATAGCTTTGTCGCCGTTCTTAAATTACTGGGTATCACGTTCAGTTAACCACAGCATCAGCGAAAACACACAGCCCAAACAAAAACATAATTGAACACGATGTATACCTTAATAGTCCTTATGCCATGGTATGTAGCAGGCGCCATAGGATTATACCAGTTCGGACTTAGTCGTTTTGAGACAAAGACTAGCGGCATTAAGTAAAACATCAAACATACATTTATTCAAACACTTAACTGACTGTTTTTCATCAAACCTCGAAGTAAATATTCAAACCAAACACATGTGCTGATATGAATGAGTGTCTTTTTAAAGTAATCTAGCGACACTAGATCATGTTACTCTTAGCCATCCCATGTGTACACACGTATTGACTCCCTCGATGTTCTTATAAACAGTGGCAAAGAACTGTGCATACAGACATCATATTGCCATACTCTAACTCGCACTGACAAGCCAAGCTATACATAGAACACATCACCAGCAAAACCAAACAGAACAAATCACAATTAAGTTATTCTCATTGACAATCCACTCGACACAGAACACATCTCCATTAACTTACTTCTAATGAAAAGTCAAACTACAAACAACATCATCGTCAAATACTTTCACTGAAACGTCAAAGCACACAGACCACACGATAGAAATTTACTCTCACTGACAAGCCAAACCACACAGCATACACGCAAACTTGTTCTCACTGACAAACTAAACAAGACAACACAGAACACATCCCCAACAAATTACGCTCATTGACAAACCAAACTACACAGAACACATCCCCAACAACTTAATTCCATTAACAAGCCAAACCACACAGAACACATCCCCAACAACTTACTTTGATTGACAACCTAAACTACACAGAACACATTCCCAACAATTTACTACTTATTTCCATTGACAAACTAAACAACACAGAACACACCCCCAACAAAACAATTTCATTGACAAACTAAGCTACACAGAATACATCCCAAACAACTTATTCTCATTGACAAACCAAACAACACAGAGCACATCCCCAGCTACTTATTATCGTTGACAAATTAACTGCAAAGAATACATCTCCAACAACTTCTTTCCATTGACAAACTAAACTACACAGAACACATCCACAACAACATACTCTCACTGACAAACCAAACCACACAGAACACATCCCCAACAACTTACTCTCATTGACAAACCAAACCACACAGAACACATCCCCAACAAACTACTTTCATTGATAAACTAAGCTACACAGAACACATCTCCAACAACATTATTTCCATTGACAAATTAACTACACAAAATACATCACCAACAACTTACTTTCCTTGATTAACTAAGCTACGCAGAATACACACCCAACAACTTACTTCCATTGACAAACTAAACTGCACAGAATACATCACCAACAACTTATTCTCATTGACAAACCAAACAACACAGAACACATCCCCAACAACTTACTCTCATTGACAAACCAAACCACACATCCTCAACAACTTACTCTCATTGACAAACCAAACCACACAAAACACATCCCCAACAAACTACTTTCATTGATAAACTAAGCTACACAGAACACATTTCCAACAACATATTTCCATTGACAAATTAACTACACAAAATACATCACCAACAACTTACTTTCCTTGATTAACTAAGCTACGCAGAATACATCCCCAACAACTTACTTCCACTGACAAACTAAACTACACAGAACACATCCCCAGCTACTTACGTTCATTGACAAATTAACTACACAGAAAACATCCCCAACAACTTACTGCCATTGACAAATTAACTACACAGAATACGTCCCCAACAACTTACTTTCCTTGACAAACTAAATTGCACAGAATACACCCCCAACAACTTACTTCCATTGACAAACTAAACTACACAGAATACATCACCAACAACTTATTCTCATTGACAAACCAAACAACACAGAACACATCCCCAACAACTTACTCTCATTGACAAACCAAACCACACATCCTCAACAACTTACTCTCATTGACAAACCAAACCACACAGAACACATCCCCAACAACTTACTCTCATTGACAAAACAAACCACACAGAACACATTCCCAACAATTTACTTCCATTGACAAACCAAACCACACAGAACACATTCCCCACAACTTACTCTCAATGACAAAACAAACAACACAGAACACATCCCCAACAACTTACTTCCATGGACAAACCAAACCACACAGAACACATCCCCAACAACTTACTCTCATTGACAAACCAAACCGCACAGAACACATCCCCAACAACTTACTTCCATTGACAAACCAAACCACACAGAACACATCCCCAACAACTTACTTCTATTGACAAACCAAACCACACAGAACACATCTCCAACAACTTACACTCATTGACAAAACAAACCACACAGAACACATCCCCAACAACTTACTTCCATTGACAAACCAAACCACACAGAACACATCCCCAACAAATTACTTTCATTGACAAACTAAGCTACACAGAATACATCCCCAACAACTTACTTCCATTGACAAATCAACTACGCAGAATACATCCCAACAACTTACTTTCCTTGACTAACTAAGCTACGCAGAATACATCCCCAACAACTTACTTCCATTGACAAATTAACTACATTGAACACATCCACAACAACGTACTTCCATGTACAAGTCAAACCACACACAAATACACCCCCAACAACTTACTTCCATTGACAAACTAAATTGCACAGAATACACCCCCAACAACTTACTTCCATTGACAAACTAAATTGCACAGAATACATCCCCAACAACTTATTCTCATTGACAAACCAAACAACGCACGACACATCCCAACATATTACTCTCGTTGACAAACACATCTCCATTAACTTACTTCTAATGAAAAGTCAAACTACAAACAACATCATCGCCAAATACTTTCACTGAAACGTCAAAGCACACATACCACACGATATAAATTTACTCTCACTGACAAGCCAAACCACACAGCATACTCGCAAGCAACTTGTTCTCACTGACAAACTAAACAAGACAACACAGAACACATCCCCAACAAATTACGCTCATTGACAAACCAAACTACACAGAACACATCCCCAACAACTTAATTCCATTAACAAGCCAAACCACACAGAACACATCCCCAACAACATATTTTCATTGACAAGCCAAACCACGCAGAACATATCCCCAACAACTTACTTTGATTGACAAACTAAACTACACAGAACACATCCCCAACAATTTACTACTTATTTCCATTGACAAACTAAACTACACAGAACACATCCCCAACAATTTACTACTTATTTCCATTGACAAACTAAACAACACAGAACACACCCCCAACAAAACAATTTCATTGACAAACTAAGCTACACAGAATACATCCCCAACAACATATTTCCATTGGCAAATTAACTACACAGAACACATCCCCAACAACTTACTTTCTTTGACAAATTAACTACACAGAACACATCCACAACAACTTACTTTCATTGACAAATTAACTACACAGAATGCATCACCAACAACTTATTTTCCTTGACTAACTAAGCTACGCAGAATACATCCCCAACAACTTACTTCCATTGACAAAAAAAACTACATTGAACACATCCACAACAACGTACTTCCGTGTACAAGCCAAACCACACACAAATACACCCCCAACAACTTACTTCCATTGACAAACTAAATTGCACAGAATACACCCCCAACAACTTACTTCCATTGACAAACTAAATTGCACAGAATACACCCCCAACAACTTACTTCCATTGACAAACTAAATTGCACAGAATACATCACCAACAACTTATTCTCATTGACAAACCAAACAACACAGAACACATCCCAACATATTACTCTCGTTGACAAACTGAACTACACAGAACTTATCCATTAACAAAGCTAACAACACAGAACACATCCCCAGCTACATGTGATCGTTGACATATAACATCCCTAGATTCTGGGCGAATACATAATAAGATAGCTACGAAGTCATCCGGGCATTTGGCTAATTCATAAAATTATAAGAGTTAACTTTTGTAAGTTTATATTCGAATTAACTTTAAAATTTTATTATATTGACACTGTCAGACTGAAAAGTTAAATCGGGCAAAACGTGTTTAGTGCAGCATCTCGACAATGATGCTGATTGGCTGCTGGCGCTTCACGGGAACGCCTACGTATTAGATATCGAATGGTGACACTGGGTAACAACGAGACCACGCCTCTGCAGCCAGATTCACTTCTCGGCGAATCACGAAGGCGAGCGAGTATCGGATAAGCGAGACTAAATTGACCTTTGTAGTATTCGAGTAGCCTCGATTATTCAGGCTCCGCTGTCGCGCCACGGTTTGTCGCACACATCTTCGTCTGGATGCATGCAGTCCGAGTGTACTTTTCATTGTGACGGAAATTATGTATGCACCCATATTCTGGGCGCATACATAATTAGCTAATTACGATGTCATCCGAGCATTTGGCTAATTCATAAAATCAGAGATCATTTTCATCAGTTTATTCGATGCAATTCTAATTACTTTTAAACTTTAATTATATTGACACAACTGTCAGACTGAAAAGTTAAATCAGGCAAAAACGCTGATTGGCTGCTGGCGCTTCACGGGAATGCCTCCACAAAAATAAAGTGGTGACAGTGGGTAATAACGAGATCACGCCTCTGCTGCCAGACTCTTCTCGGCGGAATCATGAAGCCGAGCGAGAGTCGGATAAGCGAGACTAGTGTCCGAGCGGGCGAAATTACCCGAAGTCCACCCGCTGTAGATATAAATAACCCTGTTTCGATGTAACCCGCTAGATGGCGGGACCTTCCAGACGAACAACCCGTACATAGCCATACACCATGTATAATGGTACAATATTATTATATAACAACATTTCATTCGTGTAATAATTGCATTGTTAAACTGTGCACCAGTTAAGGAAGGTTTTGCGTTCGACAAATTAAAAAAACACTTATAAACCTGACGCGACAGGTGACGCTAGTAAATCCATTCTCCCCAGTCATTAACTCTTACATCCTTTTACCAGTTCACTATATAAATATATAAATATATATAAATATATAAATATATATAAATATATATATAAATTATTTACAATCATTTATCAAACTTTTGACATTAAATGTCATGTTATATCATGTAATTCGTCAACTGCTTTCAGTCACAAACCTATTTTTACTATTACTGGCTTACGATACGGTGCCGATAGAACATAATTATGTGCTCTGCTGTGCGTGGTATATGTGCTCTGCCGTGCGTGGTATATGTGCTCTGCTGTGCGTGGTATATGTGCTCTGCTGTGCGTGGTATATGTGCTCTGCTGTGCGTGGTATATGTGCTCTGCTGTGCGTGGTATATGTGCTCTGCTGTGCGTGGTATATGTGCTCTGCTGTGCGTGGTATATGTGCTCTGCTGTGCGTGGTATGCAAGAGAAATAAAGAGAAGCGTTGTTCAGTCCTCCTGCTGGACTCACCCGAGTGTCACCTGATACACCTCCAGAAGATACACAATAGGGCAGCCCGCCAGGTAACCCTTATACCTACATCTGCACATATGACGCACCAGTATTGTACGGTGGACTTGCATTGGCTGCCTATCAGAGAACGCAACAAATTAAAAATTACTGACATGCATCTATAAGACTATGCATGCTTTAGCACCTACCTACCTTTCTCAGCTGCGGAATCCAAGAACTCGCAATGCACTGCTTCGGTTGGCTGTCCACGGCTTCGGTTGGCTGTCACACATTCGGAGCAATCGACCCCGCTCTTTAGAATGAGCTGCCGCTTTCTCTCCGGGAGGATCCGTCACTGACATTATCTAAGCGCTATCCAAGACTCATCTGTCTCAGCTTGCACCATTTGATGGCAATGTGTAAGATGTTGTACCTGGCCTAACCACTATTATGGGGGCTTTTATGTGAAGGCTTTTTATTTATATTTTTCATGGATTTTTAGTTTGTACGTGACTGTAAGTGCAGTGACTGGCTCTGTGGCCAGAGGCTGAGAACTTTTACTGATTGATAGATTGTTTGTTTACGCCTAATCCGTCCGAGCAGCGTCAGAAGGGGACAATCATGATTCACCCGCCGTAACGAGTTCCTATTGAAGTTAAGATGGCGTGTGGTGCATGAACTTTTGCATGGGATATGTGATTGAAGTTAATAGTTTCTGCACTAACTTTTACTGCATTACAATCTCCAATTGATGACAATGAATAGACGCCTACCGCTCGCCTATTAACACAGTCAATATTCTTCGGAACGCACCAACTTTTCAAAATTAGTCACCGGGCTGGGTCAAAGTTGAGGGGTACCACCAGCTTTGGTATTTTTTTCCAAAAAAAAGAAACTATATGTCGATTTCACTTATTCCACGCAAAAGTTCAGTTGGTTAATGGTGGTTAATGTGCTTTGACATACTAAATAAAATCGTTGGACACATTTTCCAACGGGCTCAGGAAACGCCGTAATGGCCATCAATGGCAAAGTGA
>OY759266.1:59140509-59150509 GCA_963662155.1 Lamellibrachia columna
ATATTGTATAAGTAAACGAATTTTTGCCATTTCATTATTCAACACCAGTTTTGCCTTACTACGCCACTTTACCCCTTTCAACAGACTGGTCAATGGTCCGTGCTTTTAAGTTCTGTCAAAACGAGGCTTGTATGACCCCAGTCTAGACTCTACGTCTTCTGCTCTTCAGGGGTCACTCATGCGGCGCATTTGATAACTGTACTAAGTAACGAAGTGTCGTGTATACCAAGTAACGAAGTGTCGTGTATACTAAGTAACGAAGTGTCGTGTATACTAAGTAACGAAGTGTCGTGTGTACTAAGTAACGAAGTGTCGTGTATACTAAGTAACGAAGTGTCGTGTATACTAAGTAACGAAGTGTCGTGTATACTATCGATACTGCAAAAAAACGAACAAGAACGTTTCCTGTTTGTGAATGTCTGCAGTGAGCTACGGACGAAAACGACATCGTATCAATTACATGTTTATTCATACGCACCAACTGTACGTGTAACAACGTGTAACAAATTATTAATTAGTACGCCGTATATGACTAGCTCACGCCCGCCAACAGGAAACATTAAATACAAACATCTGCAAACACAAACACCCTATTAAGGGATCAACACTCTGAACATTGTAATGAGTCGAGAATCTGGGACATTTCCCATCTGTGGTTGGCTACTTGGCGATGAAGCACTGGAAGTACAGGGTAAGTTCTGCAGAATAAAAACTGCTATAATACAAGAAAATACAATAAGCCTTTCGTGTGGCGATAACGAGGCGGTCGTGTCGTTGGCTATGTACAGTGGCATGTCGTACAACGATGTACTGAGATGATTATTACGATAAATTAAGAATACTGAATGAATTAACCTGAATATATAATGACTGTGGTCATAACACTACCATTTCCAGTTAACAACCACCACCTCCACTTAACAACAATAACAACAGTGATAACGACATAACAATAACAACCACATGAGCAAAGTCACCAAGTGAAGAACAATAACTTTACAATTTCCTAGAACAAGTCAGTTCAATGAACTCGTGACATTCGATTCGCATTTGTGTTAGCATATTATCCAGTTTTCATTTAACAAACTGGTTCAAGTGAGTATTGTCAAAGACCAGCGTTAGTGTTTAATCTAAACCTGAGCATAGCAAAAGAAAACTACCGATGCTCAACTGCCATGCTGATGCATGGAAACAAAATATCACGCAATTGGATTTAGGTTTTTTGACAAAGCCCCGGATGTAGGTCGTTAAAGCCACAACGGATTTAATTGGTTGACGCCGCAACGAGGACACAGTTCAATACCTCGTTTGTTCGTGGGATCCGCCAGGTGTCACGTGGGTGTCACATGTCTCCAGTCAAACATCAGGTGCCAGCATGCAGTGCTTCATATTGCACAGCTACTTTCTGTGTTGATATTTCTTGGCCAACTTATTGCCATTTTGAACCAACGATTCATGTCTGTCGATAGAAATGACCTTGAAAGAACCACTGGGTGGCTTCACACTTGTCATGTAGTCAAAGACTATATAATTAGCCGCATATTATTCCACGTTATACAAGTTCTTAACATTCAGTCCCTGCCGTAAAATACAGATAATGCGCCACTGCCACTAATCGGGAGTGGCGCATTACGTCGAGTCATAACATTATCTGCGTCCATTTTACATGGCGTAGGGATACCCTGCTAGGAAACAGCGAACATCGTCGCTGATCGGCAATTGTCGCCTCCGTTCGACGTCGGGTACGGTCCTGTTCACTACCTTGCGACACATGGCGCGCAGACTGGGAGCTGTCTGAATGTACGGTTGGACGAGCTCGATCGGAGTGTCCCTGCGTCCGGAACTCTCGAGGAACACGCACCCACTTCCGTTGTCGGCGCGCGCATCGTCACGTGTGTAGTACTCGACGAGTCTGAGAACGCAGTCGAACGACGGGACAGCGTCTACGAGCGCCTCGTCGCAGTCCAGCCGGAACTGACCGCGACTGTACGAGATACGTACGGACGTCGTGCCGCGCTTTGTCTTCACGCTCAGCGAGTACAGGAAGTTAGGGTCGGAGCTGTCGCGCAGTAGATACGTGCCGAACGCCGCTCGGCGCAGCTTTCGTTTCGCGTCGATCATGCTCAGTTTACCATAATAGAAGCCGCACACGCACAGTAGTTTGTGCGTAGCATCGATAATGTCCAAGTCATCGTCTGTCCTGAACACGGTGGCTTTAGTGTAGCCGCTGATGTGCTGTGGTGACGCCGTCGATCGCCGCGCAGTATGCCGACTACGTCCAGTAGATGGCGCTGTCTGTACCGGAAGTCGTGCCATCGTTCGAGCAGACGTTGCCGTTGTAGCGACAACGTCGGTCGCTACGAAGGACGTTGCCGCTGCTTTCGTAGAAACACAGTCACTCGCCAACTGTGGCACCTTCAGTAGGCCCCCTAGTGTTCTCGGCAGCAGCGGCAATGGCAGAGGTAGCCTAACGAAGTTAGTAAGGTTAACATGTTCCACCGGGGCATCGTACTCCGGGTGTTTTCTCGTTAGCACGGTGGGGCAGTCAGCCGACATGCACCAACTACGTCGAGTACAGTTCTCGTACGTGCGCTGGTCCGTCGCAGTGGTCGTAGCTTCCAAGACGAGGTCCGGTAGCGGGTCCGCTCGGCGACCGCCCAAGTCGCCCCCGCCACCAGTCGGAGGTCGTTCCATGCTTCCTTCGACGCACATTACCCAGGAATTAAGCGATATTTAAGACGAGTATAGAGAACGCTACGACAGCGATGTCGATGGTTCCATCCGCAGAGTATATTTACCGTCGTTACGCTGTCTCGTACACCGTGCCAACAGCTGCTGCGATGGCAGGTAATCCAAGCGTCTCCGGCTGTCGCAGCGACGTCAATGCTGGCTTCTCTGTCTCAGTCACCGACACTATCTTGCCACTCGCAGCCACATAGGACAACACTGCATGGCTTCACACCACGCGAATGAATGGATGATGCCGATCTTCTTATAAACCGCCACTGCTCGTGCTTCCTGGAAAAACACTCGATGTTAGGCAGGCATATGTCTACTTGGAATACGAAAATAAAATAAACGAAACTACCGCACTCCAGCAGCGCTAACAGCGATTTCCCCGAAAGAGGTCAGTCAGGCGCATATAACCGTTCGCGGGGAGATCGAGCGTTGCGGCTGGTGGGCTGTGCGATTATAATTATTCTAACATAACGCTGTATGAATATAGGTTCTAAATGCGACATCGTATAAATAAGCGTATGAGTAAAGAATGTTGCGCTGATTACACGAGAATCGTATATAATACATTCACAAAGAACACGCTACGAATTAATGTATCTACACATCACGTAACCTGTGACCTACTTAGAAAAACAACCAGCAGGCGGTCAACAACGTTTGGAAAACATGAATGGGCCAGACCGACAATTCGCCCAGGGCATGGAAGTAATCTGGCAGACTCACATACATGAAATATAATCGTGATATTAGTCATAACCATGACGGTAGGAATGCATGATTTATCCATGATACTATTACAAGTTAGATAACGTAGCTACTTTCAGCGCCGCTACGTATATTTACCTAAGACTAATTAGTCTATCCAAATCTACTAACACTAACAGTAACACTTCTAATGAGCCGAACAATAGAGGCCAATAGAAATGTCCTTTCTTAAAACCCGGCAAAACTCAATTCCTGCGATATTATTGACGCCGCTGTAAGATCGCTCATTTTTACCATCGTCATTTTGTGTAGGCCTACTTGTTGCCGAGCAACCTCGGGCGCGTAGCGGGAATGTTTGCTCCGAGGAGTCATTCACAAGTTACGTCATAAGACGTTTCGCTCCTGTACAAAACAGGTGTAACGGTTGAACCGATCTCCGGCAGAAAACAACTTAGGCCCTAGCGTCAGACGATCCAAATGTGCATATTCATAATGTTATAATTAAGAAAACGAAGATTGTTTATTTGGATATTAAAACGACGATTTCACTCATGTAGGCCCGTGTCAACCGTGTGTTTTAGTTAAAGTTATGCACATTTAAATGTTGACATTCTAACAAGAGTACGAATTTCTAAATAATGAACGCTGGTTAACAATTATGCCTATACTCCGCATGCGTAACCCCCCAAATTCCTGCATATCTTGGAATGTCTAACTGCTCAAGAACCGCTCACAAACACACATAAATTTACACAATTTACACAATATTAACTGTTCACAGCCGCATAGTTATCTCCCTGAGTTTGAAACGCTTGTAACTCGGTATCTGGCTTAATCTAAACTAGCTTCATAGTTCTGACTCGGACGAATTTAACTGACCTTAAGTCTTTTCTTAAATTTACGGCTTTTACGGGCGTATGAGGCATTCCTTGCGGTGTGGTGCGTCTTGATCAAGATCATCAGTTCAAAGCACACAAGAAGAGATGTTTACGTTTTATTACCTCGTGATACTTACAACGACACATTGCCTCCTGTTCAGATGGCATGAATGCAGACTTCGTTACTGTCTACGACTGCCTGATTCTATTTATGTTTACGACAGCGGAACCGTTAGTTGGCGTTTCTGATTTCTTGCTCGCTAGTTAGTGACATGAGATAACCACGTACTTTTTTATATTAAATGTGTCATTAATCACTAAAAAGAGGTCAATAATAACTACGCATTTTTAATTAGAGGATGTTAATTTATTATTTATTTATTTATTTATTACAAAGTCAAATAAGTAAATTACGTGAAGTTAATATTTTAATTATATACCTGTGATTCCTATCAATTGTAGTATTTTGTGCTTTCTGACCTGAAACATATTTATCTTGAATACATTCAAGATAAATGAATGAATGAATAAATAAATGAATACATTCACAAACTGCCTTTTGACTGACGAGTGATTGTCTGTCGACTGCCTTCAGTGAAGACTCTGCGAGGGGGATTCCCGCCTCCCGCCATTCGGCTACCGACGTCTGGAGATATGTGTAGATATATCTATTGACAGAGCGCGTCAGGCATCGAGTGGTTTTGTTCACACGAGTGTCCGCGAGGGCTCGGTGGTGTTGAGGCAGGCGGCCCTGGTCGCCGGCATGTAAGGTCCGAGTCCTTGACGGAGGCACTAGGATGAGCGGTACCACGGCAGTTTAATTAAGACCAAACAGCTCCCCGAACCAACCATTAAGACGAAGGAGCTCCGTGAACCCACCGTTAAGCCAAATAAACTCAATGAATCTATAATTAAGACCAAGGAGCTCTCTGAACCCATCATTAAGACCAAGGAGCTCCACGAACCCATCATTAAGACCAAGGAGCTCCATGAACCCACCATTCAGACCAAGGAGCTCCATGAATCTATAATTAAGACAAATGAGCTCCATGAACCCATCATTAAGACCAAGGAGCTCCGTGAACCCATCATTAAGACCAAGGAGCTCCATGAACCCATCATTAAGACCAATGAGCTCCATAAACACATAATTGAGACCATGGAGCTCCTCAAACCCACCGTTAAAACAAAGGAGCTCTAATGAACCCACCATTAAGAACAAGGCGCTCTCTGAACCCACCATTCAGACCAAGGAGCTCTCTGAAACCAGATGAAGGAGCCACGATCATTGAAATGCAAAGGTAGGTTCAGCGAGTTCCTTGGTATTGGCCCCTTCGTTCATGTGCCCCAGTGAACGTAGTCGTTGAGTAGGCTCTCCGGGGAGAGTCCGGGCGGTAGGGCCACTCTGTGGAAGTCGACATATTGGACCTATGCAATACGTACAAATAGCTGTGACGACTCAACAGCTATGTGTGGCGTGGACGGCCCATCCCACGTTCTGCCACGACAAAGCCGCTGTTGTCAACTAGTAACGAAAAACGATAGATCTACTTACTTGGAACGAACAGCGATCCTGATACCTGTGTCAATGCTAGCTAGTCTCGACTCCAACGATTCATCCAAGTCGACTGGCCGTCTGACGTCCCGCGACTGCTATTATGTGGGCGAGCGTTGTTTCGTTTCATTTTCCGGAAAGCTTCACCCAGTACACAGCGCACACACACTCAGCGGTCTGGCTTGCCGGGAATGTGTATAGCTTTATTGTGCGTGTGTCCCACAGTTCATGCGTGACGTGATTATGGCCTGCCAACAACGGCATAACGTGCGGTCGTTTACGCGTAACATTACATTCATATGTAAATAAATAAGTAAGTATATATATATATATATATATATATATATATATATATATATATATATATATATATATATATATATATATATATATATATATATATATATAATATATATATATATATATATATATATAAATATATATATATATATATATTTATTTACTTACATATGAATGTAATGTTATGCGTAAATGTAACAATTGCAATTATATATATATATATATATATATATATATATACGTACGACGTCACAATCTAGTGTCAACACACACGCACGCACGCACGCACGCACACACACATATATATTATTTGTTATATTTAATTACTATGCCTATGCTTTATTATGTCCCTACATTTTTTGCCTCACCTTGGAAACATATATTGTATATGTTTGGGCGTTGACAATAGATTGTGACGTCACACGTAGGGCGGACGACGTCGTTGATACCTCGACCGTTTCCGGATATAGTAATTTATTTTTACTGTTATCATAATTATAATAATAATAAAAGTAGTTATGTCGCTCTCAGGCGCTTTACATAATACATAGTAGTAGTATTTTACAGGCCATAAGTTGCCAAGAGTATAATTATACTAAAAGTAGTCTACACAAATGCTAAACATAAAAAGAAATGTTAACAAAATAACCATGTTAAAATATTCTATAACACTACTTTAGATATAATTAGTAATACTAGTAAAAGTAAAGAATGATCATGATCACTGCTAACAAAATTAAATATACTAAAACAATTCTAAAAACTACTTTAAATATTCATTTATACAGTTAAGACTAAGAATATATCTAATAAATTATAATCAAATTGACAAAACGTAAAATATAGCAATGGTCTATGTAACATTGCTGCATATCTTGATTTGAACAACTCGAAAGTGGTCAGTAGCTTTCAAAATTGGGTGTCTATTTTCCTATGCAATGTGTTGCCGTTGAACAATCATCGTTTCCACCTTGGCATAAATGACAATTGAACCTACTGTTGGAATACGATCATGTGTTTAAACAAATGGAAGCTGTACCATTGGTGTTTCATAGTGTCGGCTGACTTCATTCTAAACCTTCGAGGACATGTCTTGTACTGGATGTTTCCATTTCCGCTTTCCGCCTGTCATTCGATTGTAACGTTCCGTTGAAGTGGGTGTTTTCCGGGATACAAGCGACGAGGGGATTTCGGAGAAGTGTAATCTCTATGGCTGAATACTTGCATGTACACAGCTTGCTACGCCTGGCCTTCCTAGAACCCGCAGGCCCTGACTGCGCTGTCTGGTTACATAGTATCTACAAATGCCAGAATACTAACATTGATTGTAATTGCAATTTTTATTATTATTACAATTCGTATTGGCACTAAGGTTACTACCTACTAGTAGTGCTGTCGTGGCCACTGCTGCTGCTGTCGTGGCCACTGCTGCTGCTGTCGTGGTCACTGCTTCTACTGCTGTCGTTGCTGCTGTCGTGGTCACTGCTGCTGCTGCTGCTGCTGCTGCTATTGTCGTGGCCACTGCTGCTACTGCTGCTGCTGCTGCTGCTGCTGCTGCTGCTGCTGCTGCTGCCATTGTCGACATTATTATTATTACAATGGACTCCGCTTAACGGAATAAAGGTAGCGTTGAACGTCTAATGCACGGTGTCAGTGATCACAATGGTCACGATTGTCACAATGGTCACGATTGTCACAATGATCACGATTGTCACAATGATCATGATTGTCAGTCCCATAGAGGCTGTGATAGATCTAGCGACTGATTGTTACAAGACATTGTAAAACAATGTGACAAGCTTAACGCCAACCCAGCTTCTCCCGGCACGGATAGATCGGTAGAAGGTAGCTAGCCTACCTTTTTGCTATCGGGTAACTAGGTGTCCGCTGTGTGCTGAATCACGTGCACGGATAGATCGGTAGAAGGTAGCTAGCCTACCTTTTTGCTATCGGGTAACTAGGTGTCCGCTGTGTGCTGAATCACGTGTCCGTAGGAATCGTGATTCGTCCAAAGCGATCAGTTGCTTTATTTTTAATGTTATTTTGTTTAAAAAAACGGCCGAAATAATAATTAGGCTTATTGATATGGATTTATTACGAATTAAATTCAAGTAGAACGGCAGTTTGTATCTCTGATGCACTAAGCATGAAATAACTGGCTGGCGGCTCTAAAATGGACACCTGAAGGCACACGGAAATTGGGTCTTCCAATGACAACCTGGCAAAAAGCTATAGAAAGAGAAACACGAGAACTAGGGTGGAAGTATTAGAATGAAGTATTAGAATGAAGTATTAGAATGAAGTATTAGAATGAAGTATTAGAATGAAGTATTAGGGTGGAAGTATTAGAATGAAGCCAAACAGGTGGCCAAAGACAGCGTCGTGAGGTGTGGTATTTCGACAGGAAATTAAACCAATTACGAACTAGCTGCTTAATGTCCGTCAGAGTCTCATAGTTTGACTACGCCAATAAACCACGGTTCAGTTCTTAAATACTGTACATCAGTCTTAGGTATTCAGGAAATATAAAACCTGTCTAAATGTCACGACGAACAAAGTTCAAATTGACTACGAAAAACTATTAAAACAGTGCTAGATATTTTTTAGTCTATAGGATTAATTCCCACACATATCTGCCTGCATTTTACAAGCTGGCTACAAGCCATGGCATATTTGTTCGGCAGCTGCACTCGTTGTGGTTTTGTCTCTCCGTCTCGTTCGTTTGCCTTCTGTTAACGAAACGTGATACGTCGTGACACAGGCGGAGCAAACTAGTGAGCGGCATGCGACCTGAGGTCACGACATGTTTACGGCTGCCGTCGCCAAGTCTTTCTGGGAAACCACATGACGATCTGTTGCTCGTACGTCGTCGCAACACGCATCCGGTAGTTCGCCTCGGTGATCCCGCGCGGATCGCGACGTAGGTTAACCTGGGACAAAACGGTCCTCTGACGTACGACGCCCTCATCACGTGCGCAAAATATAAAACTCTGAACGTCCTCAAATCTGTTGCAAAAGGCATCATCGAATACCCACCCAGAAAGCTCAGCAACACGAGACAGACGTAATTAAATAAGTGTTTTTTTTAAATTTATTTTATATGCACTATTCTATCGACTGATCTAATATTCGCCAATAGTAAAAATGGTGCAACTCGGTGTAAATCACGAACTAATTGGTGACCTGATAATATTATTATTCAGTGGACAGGTAAGACAATACAAAATGGGCAACAATAAGTTGTGTTTTATATACATCGTATTAAGACACAAGTTGTGCCTGTGGGACAAGACGGTCCCTATGCGTATGTGGCAAGACGGTCCATATATTTTACCCCACACGCACATGGTCATAATGCATCATTTATATTGCACATGCCCAAGTATTTGTAATACATTTAATATAATACGAACGTTACATAATTTATGCCAGCTTGTAGGCTGTAATTATGATGGAATATTATGAAACCCATTTGGGTATTGATCGCAAGATATATATTGCATGTTAACTTCAATTTAAATTTATCAACTTTAGTAGCCAGATATATTACAATCATACTATTTGTATGTACGCATTTTATTTTCAGGCAGTGGTTTGTTTTGTATAAGCTAACTGTTCGGGAGATGGAGCTTTAGACCGTATTTCCCCAGGCAGCCACAGGGAAGGGGCAAGAGGTTTTTTTGGATACCCTCACTATTTTTCAAATGCAACTCAACTAGGTTGTATGTTTGCTGAAAATAGTTTGCCAATGAATAAAACACATATTTGACTTTGATATGAATAGAATACATTAAAGACAAGCTAGCATAATTTTTTCTTGTGG
>OY759266.1:59153009-59158009 GCA_963662155.1 Lamellibrachia columna
GTTGTTGTCGTATAGATACTGTTGTATTCATTACATGGACATTATGCCGCATTGGCGATGTCGGCTT
Organism: Lamellibrachia columna; assembly: GCA_963662155.1. Lineage (NCBI taxonomy): Eukaryota > Metazoa > Annelida > Polychaeta > Sabellida > Siboglinidae > Lamellibrachia > Lamellibrachia columna. The sequence continues at coordinate 59,153,077 of OY759266.1, forward strand.
ATTGCTACTAAACGTTAAACGCGGGCCCCAAGGCAGTGTCAGAGTCAGTACGTTCGCTACAAATGAACCGGTTTTACACAGAGCTATGAAACGCCACCTGTAAATGCTACATACGAACGGTGACATTGGATATATGTGTTTACATGTCGCCCTCGTGACTACGCTGGCTTCATTCGGTCTGAATGCGTATCACGGAGCACCGACTGAACTCCATCGTCCAATGGCTGCTGTTTACTGCCGGGTTTTGGTCTGCACAACAAAAACTGGGTTTCCTGGGAATGGTCGTGTAGGCTATGTTATATGATTTGCCTATCACGACATCCTGGACGGGTTCAGTTCAGGAGAGGGGTCGATCCTTAGCGTGAACACACTTTAGTCCCCAAGAACATCTGTGGCGTATTTTGGGATTGGGCCATTTCCCTTTTGACTTTGAGATACGAATTTGTGAATAGCTTGTTGCACAACTACATGGTGGCATGGCAAACTAGCGGGTAAGTAAGCTTGCCCCTTTGCCCCCTTCTGAAATCTTAAATACGCCACTGAAGCAAATACATTATATAGCTTCGTGAACGTACTGCACTGATACCAAGCTGGTTGCCGCCTCAGTCAAAACTAGTTCTTGAAGTATTTATCTAACAAGATATTGTATAACTCATTTGTTAAACACACTCTGCTCGTAACCTCCTAAAAGACAGTCGTCAGTGCACATAATGTCCACACTGACGGAATACACCATGAATTCCCGTACAAACCAAACAGGTGAACGCTCATTGCAGTGAACTCCAGTGTAGAAATGTCTCATTGCTTCGAACAACACAACATTTGTAGTAGTTCTCATATCTGCAATCAGTCTTACATAGTCGTCTCGCCTAGTACGCAGCATGTATGAGTAGTCCCCGACATCTCTTATCACGCGAACGATTGTTTGTTCTAAGCCGAGCGCTCGTCAAGTCACCGCGCGTACGTCGTCGTGTCGTGTCAGCCACGCGCGTATTCCCGGAAATCACACTGGACTGGGAATACTTTTTGGAATGGAGGTCAACTATACGTTCGCACTAAAATAACATATCCCGTCACTGACATTAAATTGGACGCTTCGGATCACACAATCCGGCCACTCATTTAATAACGATTGGATGTGTATAATGGTAAGCAATGTTTATTATTTTGCCTTTTCTGTATAACCCCAGATGACGCAACTATAAAAATGTGTCCAAAACAAAGGGCCTTTTTTGTCGCTAGCTTGACGCACGAACCAAAACACACCACACGATGCCTCATGAGTAATGAGAAAAACACCTCTCAAGAAATTCTAGATATATCACACGAGTAATGAAAAATACACCACACGAGTAATGAAAAATACACCACCGAGCAATGAGAAATACACCTCACGAACAATAAGAAATGCACCACACAAGCAATGAAATTACACCACATGAACATTGACAAATGTACCTCATTAGCAATGAGAAAAACACCTCACAAAATGAGAATACCACGTCAATCACAATGGGAAATACACCACACGATATCTAACCAGCAATGAGAAAACCACCACACATGAAATGAGAAATATACCACACAACAATGAGAAATACACAGGACTCCGTAGGAACAAGACGTCGACCAGTGCGCTCGTGTGTTCTTCACCGCCGTCTACTGACACCGCACTACGGTAGGCTGCTGTGTCTGGGGGTCTGGGGTGGGGGTCTGGGGTGGAGGTCTGAGGTAGGGTACAAAGTGGAGGTAAGCAATGGGGTTATGGCATATGTGACATGTGAATACGGAGTGGAGAAATGGAGAGTGAGGTACACAGTGAGGGTAGAACGTTGGGGTATTAAGGTTTGGTAACATGCATGGTTATTCATCGAACGGTGAGAATAATACTAGATTTGGGGGTGCTAGGGCGTCGTATAATACTCGGTGTGAGGGTGCTAGGGCGTTGTATAATACTCGGTGTGAGGGTGCTAGGGCGTCGTATAATACTCGGTGTGGGGGTGCTAGGGCGTCGTATAATACTCGGTGTGAGGGCGCTAGGGCGTCGTATAATACTCGGTGTGAGGGTGCTAGGACGTCATATAACACTCGGTGTGAGGGTGCTAGGGCGTCGTATAATACTCGGTGTGGGGGTGCTAGGGCGTCGTATAATACTCGGTGTGAGGGTGCTAGGGCGTCGTATAATACTCGGTGTGAGGGTGCTAGGGCGTCGTATAATACTCGGTGTGGGGGTGCTAGGACGTCGTATAATACTCGGTGTGAGGGTGCTAGGGTGTCGTATAATACTCGGTGTGAGGGTGCTAGGGCGTCGTATAATACTCCGTGAGGGTGCTAGGGCGTCGTATAATACTCGGTGTGAGGGTGCTAGGGCGTCGTATAATACTCGGTGTGGGGTGCTAGGGCGTCGTATAATACTCGGTGTGGGGGTGCTAGGGCGTCGTATATTACTTAGTGTTAGTTTATTAACAGTTACTTATTATTTTGATCTGGGGTTGCGATGACAACTGGGGCACCAAGCAGTCCCTTGGGTCCTCGGCTGTGAAACACAAAGCTACCAGGTTACTGTCAGAAGGCGGAAATTGGGGGGGGGGAGGGCTTTGAACTAAGACATTTTAATCCCTCATTTAGAATACGATTAGGTACGATCATGTGAAGAAAAATATCATAGATGTAACATATATACTCTATGTGAACTTCTAAGTATAATACAAATACGAGTTCTTAAAAGTTATGTTACATTACGGTTGCCAAGTAAATTAGCTACTTGATTATAGGCTTGTGTCAACAAGCTACTTGATTATAGGCTTGTGTCAACAAGCTACTTGACTGTCTCTATACAGTGCAGGGGAATTCAGAACCTCCCAGACCAGCGCATCATACACAATTCTAGATGTTCGTGTAAACTTAATAATCAGTTTCTCCCAAGTATGGAGGGAGAGGGAGAGGGAGATGGAGGAAGAGAGAGTGAGGAGGGAGAGGGAGATGGAGGAAGGGAGAGTGAGGAGGGAGAGGGAGATGGAGAAAGGGAGAGTGAGGAGGGAGAGGGAGATGGAAGAAGGGAGAGTGAGGAGGGAGAGGGAGATGGAGGAAGGGAGAGTGAAGAGGGAGAGGGAGATGGAGGAAGGGAGAGTGAGGAGGGAGAGGAAGATGGAGGAAGGGAGAGTGAGGAGGGAGAGGGAGATGGAGGAAGGGAGAGTGAGGAGGGAGAGGGAGATGGAGGAAGGGAGAGTGAGGAGGGCGAGAGAGGAGAAGGAGGGATGGAGAGAAGGAGGGAAGGGAAGAGAGGGGGCGAAATATGGGATGAGGGGGAGATTGAGTGAGAGCGAGAAGGGGTGATAGTGTGCGTGCGTGCGTGCGTGCGAGCGTGCGTGCATGCGTGCGTGAGTGCGTGCGTGCGGGCGTGCGTGCGTGCGTGCGTGCGTGCGTGCGTGCGTGCGTGCGTGCGAGCGTGCGTGCGTGCGTGCGTGCGTGCGTGCGTGCGTGCGTGCGTGCGTGCGTGCGTGCGTGCGTGTGACTTTGATCGTTAGATCTGCGGACTTGCGAAAGTATGAGTAGCTTTATGTCATTATGTTACGTTACGTTACGTTACGTTACGTTACGCTACGCTACGCTACGCTACGCTACGCTACGCTACGCTACGCTACGTTACGTTACATTATGTATGTTATGTTATGTTATGTTATGTAAGTTGTGTAACGTTATATACATAGAGCCACTTTTGTCCTTTTTTCGCCGATTGTTGACCAGATCCGATAAAAAATAATTTAAGGGTTTATCCGATGAGTTCACCAAAGCTAATTTTTTTTCTATTTTTGGGCAATGCACCTAAACAAGTTTATAAAGACTAACCATTTTAAACTACAAGCAATAATTTCACGCTTGTGGTTTCCACGGAATATGTTCGAAAGGTGGGGCATACTGGTCAAATCTCAGCGGCTGACATGTTGACCACGGCGACCGGGCAGTTCGTGGGAACAATGCAGCTAGACTTCCGCTGTGACACATTAAGGGCCTTTGACCGAGAACGAAGGGCCGGCGGGCGGGTATACACCGAAGCAAGGCAAACGCTTAATCAAGGGGGCTGCTAAGTCAGAATGGGAGAAGCTTAGTAAACAAGGGTCAAAATGGGGTGTATAAGTTGAATTTACATGATCATATTTATAAATTTATTTTCATTTGCTGAGCGACTATTGCCATACTGCACCCGTGACGTGCGGTTATTTGACAGTGTGGCGCGGCCCATGAAATAAAGATGTGCGTTCAACAAGGTTTGCCTATTAAACCACTGCCGTGACATTCTTGATTGTAGTAGCAAATGGTTATGTTGTATTGCCTCGTATGTGCATAGCCCTTAAAACAATAACTTTTTGCTTGGTGCTGGAAATGTTCACACATTATCCCACTAATTCGCGGACATAATAATATAAACATACTTTATCATATTACTCGCTCAAGGCAAGCGTTTCCCTTGCCATCATCCTGAATTGCTAAAATAGTGTGTTACTTGATGTGTGTTGCAATTAGAAGTAGAACATTAGAAAGTCTCAATTAGCAGTTGAAGTTGGCTTTTAATACATAGAAACATGTCGAGAGTTCCTGAGTCACTGCTAATCACAAGTAATTGGCACGACCGCAGTTGAATAGTTGAATAGAGGCAACAGGTGTTTGAATTGGTTGCCTACTGAAGCGTGGTCCGTGCTGATGGGGATCACTGGTCACTGTGGTCAGTACTGCTTAACTTCTGTTCACTGGACAAAGGCATTCAACAGTTTGCACCTAACTTGCACGCCCCCAAAGGTCGTTCTAAGATAAATGTTACCCCGCTCCCAAGAGTTCGTCCACTGAATCGTTTCCATTCGCCATGTGGATTCTGGGAAGTGTACGTGTAACGATCAATGCGAGTAAACTTATATTTCTAAAAAATTGTTTTTAA